>JAUMJM010000053.1:22252500-22560000 GCA_033558235.1 Neomorphus geoffroyi | reverse complement strand
GCAGCCATTTTACTTTGTCTTTTCATGCAAGATGAACAGTGTAGCACAGCAGAAATGTACCTAATATCCTTAATTTTTCTTTTGATGAGGTTAGTAGGATCAGAAGCCACAATTCAAAAGAAATTTGAAAGCCGTCAAAGATCTAGGACCTTCTCGCTGTAAAAGAAGCAGCAGAACTGCCCCAACAAAAACAACACAACGGATCTTTAAAAAAATCAGGATTTTATTATAAATAAAACCACGTTACAGTCCTTGAATACCCGGGAGTACAATGGAGGAGGTGTTGAAGGAAAAGTTTCATTCTCCACTGCAGTATCTGTTGTCAGAAAGGGGATGGATGAAGTCACATAAGAAAATCTCATGGAGGTTTTGTTTTTCATGGAGTCACAGAAAAAGCCTTCCATCATTGTTGCAGAAAGTAGAATTCTCAGGCACTCCTGAAAGTCTCTGCAGACATGATTTTCAGACACGTTAACATCTCTGTGCAATCCCACTTCTTGTATCCTCTTGGCTTGCAATACTTCCGTGTTTGCTTACAGATTTCATTTCACTGTTGTCAATTTGCCCAGGAGAGTTTGGAAATAGAAATGTTAATTTTTTTTTAATTTCACTTTTTCTATTCCAAATGAATTAGAGATTGGTGCTCAAGGGCCATTATGAGACTAAAAGTTTCTGAGGAGGAGGAACAATGACCCTTTGCAAAAGGATTGGGAAAATGTTGGAGCTACCACCTCCTCCCCTGTTCGGAAGTTGTTTAGTATTCAGACCAGGAAAGATGACCTGATAGAGCATCTTTGTCATCCCTTTATGTTCACTTACCACTTTCTCTTCTGTAGAAGTATCAGGCCAGTACCAGGCAGCTGACATCTATCCACTGCTCATTCACTTGTTCTGGGCCAGGTTGGGGCTATCACGGCCACAATTACCCCGGAGGAGAAATTGTACTTTCTTAATCATCTCACAAAGATGATTATGAGACATAAAAGCTTATGAAGATATTTCTTGTTTGCTTTTTTTGGTTTAGCGAATACAGATCAATTCTATTTTCCCCCAACTGCTTCAATTTAAGGTTAAGTTGGTGATTAACTTTCAGGTTTCAAGGGAGACCACAGTGGGCAACTAATCTGAACTGTGACAGAGCAATAGTACAGACAATACTGATTTCTTACATTTAATTTTTTTTTGAACTACAGTATTTCCTTTTCTGAAAATCTAATCTTGAATCAAAAGCTACTTGAGATAGTGAAATAAAAGCAGTTCTTAATAAGTTCTTCCAGTGGTCAGATGCTTTTGATATTAGATAATTATAATTCCTCACTAATCTGAATTTATAGAGTTTTAACACACAGTCCTTCATCTGAACACCTACGACGTTTTGAAAGAATAGTGGCTATAGTGAATGGTTTAGGCTTCAAACTGTGATTTTTCAGATGACTGCCTGGAAGAAGTAGGGCTTAATAAAAGAAAGACTTCTAAATTTCTTTAAAACTCAACTGCTTCCCATAGAAAAGGACTTAGGTTTTTAAAGGGCAACTCTGAAAATCTCAGAAGAAATATGGTCTAACATTGGGAATACAAGAAGTCACAGTCTTTGTCATTTTTCACCGTTACATTTCTCACAAGTGCCTCAGTATTGCCAACGGTGAATGATCAGATGTCTTCATAGAATCATAGAATCATAGGGTTACCCGAGTTGAAAGAAACCCAAAAGGATCATCGAGTCTAACTCCTACCCCTGCATAGAACACTACAACATTCACACTGTGTGACTGAGGGCATGGTCCAAATGCTTCTTGAATACTGGCAGACTTGGTGCCATGACTACTTCCCTGGGGAGCTCTTCCAGTGCTCCACCACCTGCTGGGTGAAGAACCTCTTCCTAATATCCAATCTAAACCTCCCTTGTCAATGCCTAAAGCTTATCATCGTCCACAAGTGAGATGTTCTTCCTCTTAGCTTCATGCAAGGTTTGAGACAAACGTACCCAACTGCACTCCTCTCAAGAGGAGGCCACTTTAAGAGTCAAGATTAAGACAAGTTCCCAGGTAAGTTTCTGCTTAGAGGAAGTCTTCTTGTATTCTTTTCTCAGCCTCATGAGATTCAATCTTACTCTAACTCAATGCTTTTCCAGAAGGCAGTGTATCCTCCTTTTAGCCTTTGAGACCAACCTTTACGCAGATAGGGTAATTACTTCACTATTTGTCTTAACTTCATCACTTACAGCCCTGCATTTTTTCTCCTGGATCATCCTCATTTTCTGCTCTTATGGTCCTGTCACAGTAAATTTCTGCTGATTGCAGACAATATTCAGGATTTTTTTGATCCTTTTCAGGACAGAAGTTTTGTCCTTTTCTCTGATAAAAGCCAGTGAGGGAGTGGGTAGAGACATAGTCCTAGGAGCTAACATCCATGCTCTTACTGAAGCGTCAGCTCTGCAGCGACAGCAGTGGTAGGAAGCAGAAGGAAGGCTGGCCCTGTTCAGCACACCTGCTCCCAACATCCCAGCAGCTGGATCACAAAGGAAAACCTTTGATGTAGAAAGAGTCAAAGGAGAGTACTGTCTGGAATGCTCCTGCACTGGAAAGTTGAGCACTTGGTGCACCTGCCCACGCATGGCTGCTGAGTCCCTGTTCCGAAGGTAAGAAAAGCAAACAATATTATTGCCTTCTCTCAAGAATTTCAGGAACATGACAGCCCTACATTTGTCTTATTGAGAAGCATATCTGGCAGTGATGAGAAGGTGAAGCTGGAAGGAAGAAACCGGGAGATGGGAAGGGGGCTGGTGAAATCCGAATCCATACATAGCTCTCACCATGCTCTGAGGATTTCTACCCATATGGTACCTACGGACACTGTGAAGATAGTAACAACTGCAACTACTCTATCATATGCCTGACTGCATGTTCTGGGTGCCCAGACAGCATATCACTAAGCAGGGCAGATCAACCTGGAAAATACTATTTATCCCTGCCATATTCAGGCAGGCTCACGACCAGCCACCTGTAGACAGCCGAGTGATGAAAGACCAGTAGAGTCAGTGCCGAACTCCCAGGGGGGTGACTGTGATGGAAAGGAGCCTGGGCTCCTGCCATGACATACATTTGTGGATGAGGAACTGTGGCTCATTTGCCAGACCTCACACAGAAGCAAGGTGCTGAATGAAGGCTAGAGAAAAGAGATATCTACTCCAAAATTATATTCGGTGCCAGTTATAAGAAAAGGCTCATGAACAGGGTTCAGTAATGCTGACCTCTACAGAAGAGACAAATAGCAGTAGGTTTACAGTCAGATTTAATTACATATTCCAAACTGACCATAAAATGTTATCATTAGGTAACTAACCTCTTTTAAGTAGGAAAGGTGAATGATGGAGTGAGACTGCCTCGTTGACTATTATTGCTTTACCTGGATTCCTGTGTCTCCCTAATACATCTACTAATCCTTTAGTTTAACTTAGTATGAGGAAGAAGACAGCTTTGTTTAATCCATTTGCAAAATGAGAAGATGCCAGCTTTTCCCTTATACACTGATATTTATTTTAACTAACAACACAAAAAAGAGCACTAGAGTTAATCACTTTCAATCAATGTCAACTACATTATTAGTTAATGGGAGTTTATACTGCATTATATTATTTGCTTGTGAGCTGTTTTCTTATATGTTACATCTAGTTAAATATCTTATGCTTATGTATCTTAAATAGAGAAAAAAATGAAGGCTAGAATCAGTGAATTTGTAAACACTGGCACACAGAATTAAATTTACTTAATTGTAATGAGGACATAAGTTACTAAGTGAGAGCATGACTTATTTTCACAAACCACATGTAGTAAGGTCTACGTAGAGCCATATTTTGTTTTTTATGTCTTTTTCCAGTTGATTCTGAGCAGATCATTATTTCTGCAATCTGATTTTAAAACACGGTGTTTATATTAAAAATATTTATATATAAATATAACAATTACTATATTTTGTGTAGCTGTGCAAGCTTCTTAAATTCCATATGTACACCTCATACCCCAGCCTCTTGCATGCACACCACTGTATTGCATCTTCTTGATATAATCTTATTTTTTATTTACTTTGAATAAAGCATATTCAAATCAGAAAAAAGTGCATTGTAATGAACTTGTCTATAGCTGAACGGCTCAGGGGTTTACATGTATCAACTTTTTCCATGTCTACTTTGGGCTAATATTCCCTCTTTGCTCCTATACATCTCCTTCTCCTTTGCATCATCCCAGTCATTGACTAAATGGCTATGAGTAATAGTAGAGTAACAAGTAGATGGAGCTTGAATGAGAAAGGAATGAACTATATACGACATAACTCCTTTTCTCAAAAAGGACTTCCTGTTCCATTATTACTTTATAGTACAACAAAAGACTGACCTGCAAGTTAATAAAGAGCGCATGTTTACTAATTAGGCTTTATTCTCATTGGTCCATGTTAATTGCAAAATATCAATCTATCTCACTTATGAATATGCAAATGTATGTCAGAGTGGCACAAGTTTCCAGTACACAGTACTCTGCTAGCTTTAATTAGATCAAAAGTGGGTCCAGCTCAATTCAACAAGATGGGCCTTACTCTTTAATCAGGAAAATAAGTTTGTCTCCTAACAGTATCTTCTTTTGACAGTCAGCAAACACTAATTAACAGACATAGCTATATTAATTGCATTACTCTACTGTATTCTTATCAGCTAGCTGATGTTGCCTGTTTGCTAATGCAAATAGTTGCTGCTTTGGTAAAGTCAACTTGCAAAAGTCTTTCTAATGCTAACTAGCAATCAATGCATATAAGATTTCTAAGATTTCTGTAGGGAATTCTGCATAATAGATGTAGTCTCTCTTTTGAGGTATCCACGGCCATTTAGTATAATTATTCCTTAGAGCTGCACCTATCATATTATCAGCTTTTTCAGAGGATAAAGAACACAACTTATTTGTTTAAGAACAAAGGACTGTAATCATTTCCTTTAGGAATCACTAAATCACTAAGTTAAATGAAGATGTACAACCCAATGGAAAACTTGCATTTATAATAATTATGTATTTTTTTCCCCTTAAGATTCTTTTAAGATTCTTTTAAAAGGCAACTTACTGATTTTAGAAAGTAGTGACTTGACAGCCCTGGAGACTGTAATCCCATGGAATGGGTTTGTGTCAGGAAAAGCCTCCCAGGCTGCCCTGTCCATGGGTTTTGCCTTCAGCCCTATTCTTTGAGGGCCACTGGGAGGGCCAAGAGGGTAATCCAGTCTCTATGTTCATTCAGCTCCTAAACTCTCTGAGATTGCCAACTTGGGTATTGATTAATGCCACTTGCAAGGGAGTTTTCATCATGTAGACAATAGGCTGCCATGAGCAAGGCTGAGACCACCCACCACCCACTCCTTTCACACAAATTTTCGAGCAGCCGGCTCCAGGTTGTTAACGTTTTGTCCATACTGGCTAGTGCTGGTAGCCAGCCAAAGGGAGTGGCGCAGTCATCTATTAGACAGCATTTCTCTCCGCAGCCAGCCTGAGTTCTCTTGCCTTTGCCTGCATGCAAAAGGGACCATGATAAAGGGATCATCATAAACAAGTATGGTGCATACATAAGCACTTATGTGCTTCTAAAGCTAGATAAAGCCAGGGATGCAGATTTTAGGCAACACCATAACAAATATGTCCTACAGAAACATATAATTGTACTTCCTTAATAACTGTGCCTTTTTGTACTTGCCTGTGGGAGGATTTGAAGTGTATGATTATCCACCCTGTCCAAACATCCAAGTATAGTTCATCTGGAGATCACCATTACATCAAGTTGAGCCGACGTCATTTTAAGATTACAGCTTTTAACCTTGTGATGTGGAAGGCAACAGAGTCAACAGGGCTCACATTCCACCTAATGTTAACTGGGTGTGATGATGCTGAAGGAAAAGTCACGTGCCCACTTTTTCTTGCAGCACCAACATTATTACTACCAGTGGAACTACACTGGAACAGAATAATGCTTATGATTTTTCCTGGTATAAGGAAGACTAACATGGTTTGGGGCTAGTATTCCCAAGTGGAATCTGCAAATGAAATTATTATGTATTATTTATATATTTATGGGTATACCTTCACACAGTTGACATTTTAATGAATCCCTACAGGGAGAGAGTGGAAGTGATAATGAAACCTCCATGTCAAAGCCTCTCCAGCTTCTAGTGTAGCTGGGATCTCCCTTTATTCACCCCTACAATTTGTTTGCCTCTTCCTTTCTTTTTCTGGATAAGAAAAAGAAGCAGCAAAAGGATGCTAAAATACACTTAAATGTAAGATTAATGAGCTTACATACAACAAAGCCTTTTTCAGATTCTATCAAATTTTAAAACAGTGTTTTATTAGATATAAGGGTAAATCTCAGTACTAGTTCTGATTACATTTTTGCCCTTTTTCGCTTCTGATATATTTGGGATATGGAACTTTGTCATATTGAGTCCACAGCTTCTACAGGGAATATGAAACCTGAGGGCTGTCTCACGACAGGGTGAATTTTCTGTAGGAAGGAATGCCAAATTAGCATCAACTTTTGCAAACGATGTAAGATACAAGTGAGTTTTTGATTCACCATCAGCCTTTTATGCTGGCTGTTTTGTGTATTATACTTCAGTATTATGGTAGTAGATTCATTTAAGCAACTTTTTTAAACTTCATGTGACTAGAACTTTCCTTTTTCAAGGTTTCAGTTAAAACTGGCAGATCATTTCTGAAGAGAAGGCTAGTGAAAAATATGTTTTCATATGTCAAATAATTCTAGTGTCTTCAATAAAAAGTTTAATCATGTAAGCAGGTACTTGATGTTTGTCAGAGACAACTTCCTGGGAGTAAAAAAATCATGGAATCATAGAATCATAAGGTTGGAAGATACCTCCGAGATCATCAAGTCCAACCGTACCTGTCTCCCCACTAAACCATGTCCCTAAGGAACTCATCCACCCATCTTTTAAACACCTCCAGGGATGGCAACTCCACCACCTCCCTCTTCTCCCTGTGAAAAATTTGCTTGAATTTGGACAAATAAGAACCTTTGAAGAAAACCTATGAGGAGATTGCATGTGTTTTCTAGAGTCTTTGCAGATAACTATGTTGTACTTTAATCTTCATTAAAACCTATCAAGAAACCCATCAAAAACTTTTAGCTCCATGGTTGTCTCAGCCACTAGGATAAAAGGCAAGCAAGAAGTATACTCTGGGCTCCACCATAAAAGCTGGCACAACTTAAAAGGCTAAGCACTTATTTAGGATCCTACTTCAAGCCCCTAACAGGCAAAGAGGGAAGGACAATCAAGATGCTTCCCCTCTCAAACAACATGCACGACCTGAACTAGACTCCCCTGCCAGTGCTGCTTACATTTTGTATTCAATACTGAAACAGATGCTCATGCTGATCATGGTTCTCAGGCCTGGTGGCAACCAAGAATCAGTTTTTGTCTCACTCAGTGTCACTTCATCCAGTCTGGGGTGAAAGTGCCCACAAGATGGACCAGAGGAATCTCTGCCTATAACAACTGATGTTCCCTGGAGAGGCTGAGGCCTCCTTCTCAGTTCTCTGTAAGGAGGATAGCATTGCACCTCCTACCTCCCAGAAGATTAAATAAGTGACTACATCCTCAGGTAAAGGGGCATGGATGCCCTCTTCCACAGCTGATTTGGGATTTATCCTCTCACATCTTTTGTTTGTGCCACAGAAGAGTTCAAATAAAATACTTCATTAGCTGAGGAGAGAATGAGTAAGTGAAATATTCCAGACTGGTTTGCTAAGGAAATGAGGCTTCTGTCCTTTTGGCTCTTCACTTCTTTACCAGTCAGTCTTCTTAATAATTTATTAGTCTCTTGGCCAATTTAACCCGAATTTGAAAGAGAAGCAGAAGTCTTAGAGACAATTAAATCCATTTTTTTAAATCTGCAGCTGGAAAGTGTAGAGAGACCCAGCATGAAAACCCCATTGAAAAGAGGACAGGAAGAACTCACATGTGACATGTTATGTGGCTTGGTAGTAGCCAGCTGCCCAATCTGCATATGCATGGTTCCAGATTAGCCAGAGTACATGCTATTTCTTGCTTGACAGATGTCAGAGGGTTTACAGAGAGAGACAGAACCATTGTGGTAGAAGCAAGGGAAGGAAACAGGATACTAATCTGTTGGAAAAGAGGCTCCATGAGCTGTGATACTCACAGGACTACTTGTTTTTTATTTTTGGTAAGAAAAAGATTTATAAGCATTGTAGGATTGTACCTAACAAAATGCTTTTCTTTTTCTCCACTTCCTCTGTCAGCTAATTAAAGAAAACCTCTGTTGTGTAGCCTAACATTTTTTTAAAAAGGCAAACTGTGGGTATACACACAGTAAATATTGCATTAATAGTGATTTCCAATGTCCAGAGGGCTAGCTGGCAGCACCAGTGCCACCAGAAGAGACAGACGGGTTAGGATGAGTTTGAAAAGAAATTTGGGGTGTCTAGTCACTTCTGGCAACTGTGGGAGCGGTGGCAGGGAAACAAGACACCTGAATGTTGACAGGGCTTGACAGCAGGACCAAACAGGAAGGTTAGAAGATAGTAGCATGCTGTAGTGAGCTCTCAACACACAGAAACGCACCTCCAAGAAACAGCAGTGATCACTTCATTAGATTTTCTTTTTTGTCTTAAGGCAATTAATTCAAGCTTTCTACACTCAGGCTCTTCCACTGCCCAAACTGGATACTGGGTTTTATTCAAAAGATTTTTTTTGTACATTATTTGGAGAAAAACTAAATTCCTCCACCTGCTCCTAATCCTAACTCAGATTCTTAACACAAAAACTATCAACAGGGTGAATAGCGAATGACCACGAAATCCATCTTGCTCCATAGCTGCAGTCCTTTTTCCCTTGCCTGTATCTTCTGCCTCCACTTTCACAAATGCCAGGGTCTAAATATTACTGTGAACTGGTTAGGCTTCTCTCACACCACTTAGACTGTACCTCCAAACCGCATCGATATGCATCCCCCATCATGCCTGGCGAAGTCTTAACAGGCTTCTCTAAAATATTCCCCAAGAAAAGTATAATTTTGTTGTGGTCTCTGCTGTTAACCAATCTTTTCCACCATTTCTTTGCATGCTTACTTAAGGCAGGTTTCACTATATGATAAATACCAGCGTCCCATGACCCTGCCGTCAGAGCTAGCTGTGCTTCTCCAGGCTCGGAAGGTATTACAGCCACACAGTCTTTGATAGAGCAGACTCCACTAACTGTAATTCACTGTTTGTCCCAGCCTTTATATATGTGATCTTTCTTTGTCTGCCTTAATTCAGCACAATACAGAATTCTTACAGATTCTTTGCTGAGCTTGTTGTCCTTTGGATTGAAATCAGGACTATATGAGAGCCATCTAAAGATTAATTAACATACAGAATAGTGCTTAGAACATGACTGACCATTCCAGCAGGTATCAGGTTATTGTTTAACTCTACTCCCTTGTCTTTGTGTATCTATTATTAGCTCCTATTTCATGCTTGGCATATGGTTACATGTAACACTTACTCTAGTAAAAGAGAAAGCGTGCACTGTAGTTCCACGGAAAATCACATTGGCATGATGATAGAATACCTTGAGCTAGCAGGTAATTGGAAGAGAATGCAGCAAGTACCTTACTCCTCAGGTTGTAACGTCTTTGGAGCAGGAATATTTTGGGATTGTTTTAATTATTTTCAAATTGGTGTTTGTCCAGTTGTCCTGGTCCATTGTTGCAGTTCTAGGACCAGACTGGGACCAGAGTCATAGTGTTAACTTATGGCAGTCAGAGCAGCAGATATGTGAAGGTAAGAGCAGAAGGAGGTCCAATACAGAGTGAAACACTTCCTTACACTTCCTTGTGTTTCTTACTTTTTTTTTGTTGTTTTCTTTCTCATTGTTTCTTGTGGGGAGCCACACATGGAAACTGTCATGATTTCTTTCATTTTCTAAACAGATGCTGGCTAGGACATACCACACCAAGGACTTCAGAAACAAGCACTTTTTTCCATTTAAAGAGCTGGTAACCAAAGGGATCAACCTCCCCAAAAGAATATTTTAACTTTGTCTCATAGACTTCCATGCTACAATCCAGCTGGAGAACACAATAAAGTAAGTGACACTTGGTGAAGACAAAAATCTTTGTCTAGTGGGACACTCAGGCTTTTTTTTTTCTGAGAAAATTGCTGTTAGGGGCTGTCCACAGAGATCTGGGGCCAAGCAGAGATATCTACTTGCCTGTCTGAAAAACCTTTATGACCTACTCATCTCTTCAGTGTGCAGCAGCTGCCTGTGTAACACAGACCTGGACATTTGGAATGTTATCCGTGGTCCTGAAATTTCATTGAGGAGGTCTTGCAAAGACCAGAGGCTGAGCAATGAAGTGCATTTAGAGAAAACACTTATTGAACTTACTCATGATGTTGCCAGCTTTCAAATATATGCTGTTGTGCTCGTGCAGCACATCAGAAAGCAAATTCTGGTTCCATGCAAATGACAAACACCTTAAAATCCACTGCATGCTTCGTGAGCAAAGCTGAACATGGAGTATTTGTGCTGTGGCTTAGTGACTTGACAAGGACGAACAGAAATGGTTGTGAGGAGCAGAGTTGGCTTCTCTGTGTAAAAAAAATACAGTCTTCATTTACAGTACAAATATTTGAAGGCAATTCTCAACAGTCTCTTCAGAACAAGAAAAATTGTTACCTCTAGCCATCCTCATTGCCAAAACTTTAATCCTTATCAAATGGAAATCACCATCTGTCCATTAGATCAATGACTCGCACTTGGGTCTCATTGATTTAGCTATTATGGAAAAGATATCATATGAGATACATGATAAATTAGACTCTGTCATGGATATTTGGTCAGATTTTGCTCAATCTTTCCAAATGAGATAATTAGCTATAGCTTTCTAATTTTAAACTAGTGTAAGTGTTACAGATTAAGTGACTGTAATCTCTCTTTCTTATCCACTTTTCTTTTCACATACATGCATAATGAGGCTTTTGTCTATAATTTTGGTGTCACATTAAAAACATTAGAAGATATAAGGAGGAGATTTTCCCCTCTTAGTCTGAGATGTAAAACTTCTTTATTAGTCAGAATCAATTACTATAAATCAATTCAAAACTATTCTGTCTGTGTATTATAAGTAAATAACAAAATACCTCAAATAAGCAACAACATTTGATCAAATATTGCACAATATTTTTACCTTTTAAACACCTTTTCTTGAAACAACTGCAATGCCACCCTAGACGTCTATCATGGCTGTCATAATTTTAAAATGTATGTGCATTTCTTTTAAATTTCTGTCATAGCAGAAAGACAAAGTAATAACTGCAGAAACATGGCAACTGACTATGTTCAAACATGTAATCTGGGTTTTTTTTCCAAGCTGGCGTTTTTAAAGGTCTCGCAGGCACACACTTGAAAGCAGCTGCCATTGTCACCAGCTCTTTGAAAGTCAATCCTCCCTATGGCAATTGCAGAACCTGGCTTTGTTACAGTGGATGCACATGGAAAGGCAGTGCTTCTTATCATGGGCTATGTGGATACATAGATTTAATTCATATGATTGCCTATTATCTTTCTTCCACCCGTGTCCCATCCAGCAGACTCAGAAGGCACTTTTCCCCCTTCCTCTATCTTGGACCCATCAGTCCTTGCAAGTTTAGAGCACAATTATGGTGCTCCACCACTGACCCTTGCTACCTAGCCCCGCTGTGCTCTGCTTTGCACCCCAGTGTCACACCTGAGAGGCTTTTAGGGGTGCCTAGGTCTTTACATTGTGCAGGCAGAAGGAACAGCACTGGCTTTGCTGCCAGAAGTCACAATCTCCTTTATCCCCTCCTGTTCCTCATCCCTGGCTCCTTGGGGACAGCCCTGCAGGCAGTCGGCCCAGGGGACTGACCACTGTGAGGAAGGGTGGTGATTTTCATTTGCATTTTATGTTTGTCCATGGAGTAGGTTACATGGGTCAGCCCTCAGAAGTGTTTGACTTTTAAGTATGGTGGTGCAGGATGACAGCAAAGAGAAGGATGGTTGAAAAGGCCCTCTCAGGGCTGAAGGCAGGCAGGCCTGCTTCTGCTTGTGCTTTTAGCAAATATACAGTGTCGGTAGAGTGACAAGTTTAATTGGTAAGGCAAACGTGCGTATCCAGCCTTACTTTCCCACCATTGGGCACATTATCCCCCAGTCTGCTCCACATCCAATACTGAAAATAGAAGAGTTTCTTAACATAAAGGTTGAGGGAAGAAATAGAGAGGAAGCACTGGACAGCCTAAAGGGCTCCAGCCTTAAGCACCAGCTGATATTAGAATCCACATTTCTGTATCTAGCACAGCACCAAACCAGCAGTCAGCTCTGTCTGGTTAGCTCAGGAGCAATACCTCCCCCAGCTCCCCCCTTCCTCCTTTCCTACCCCACAGGCTTTTACTAACTGTGTGAGCAATTACCATGTCCAACTTGTTTAGATTAAGTTGCTGTCAGTTTATTTTCATCCAGATTCCTACTTCAGTCAGACAGTGAGGAACTGCTAATGAGACACTGTAATCCAAGTTCAAAGAAAATAGTGGAGCAAAAACATTTTTATTGGTTAAAATATTCTAAAAATTACCTTATACAGAGGGCTACATGTCTCTTGTCAAGTTGTGGCCGTTGAATTTGCCACAGGATCCAGGGTAGCTTGTAAAATTACGATTCTAAAAAGTTTTCTTGAAAATGCTAAAAATAAAATTAGTCCTGATGGGATTTTTAAGCCTTCTAGAATAATTGAAACTGAAGCAGATTTGTCCTCTTGGACCTGCAAATAGCATGGAGCAACATTTTTCTGGGAGGTGAGGACTGTCCCATTCATTTCCACATGTTACTTCTGAAGCTAAGAGCAATGATGCACATTTTGACACTTAATTATTTCAGCTGTTAATCCTCCTAATAAAACTACTGCTATACAGTTTATTGGGATAGTTATTTTGTGCTACACAACTTCCACTCACTTGTCAGGAAAGCCTCATATGCAGTTTCTCCTGAAATCCTACATTGCAGCTATGAATAGGCAGTATATTATTGCTTGAAAATCCACACTAGCATAAAATTAGCAAATAACACAACCATGGAAGGCCTTTGGAATGATTACTATGTTTAAGTTAATTACAAACATTCCTTTTTTTAATCTGAACCTGCCTCAGAATTTCCAAGGAGCTGCTACAGACTGCTATAGAAATGAATAAATCTAGCTAGGGGAGCCAGAATAATAAAGTCCTTGATTTGATAAGGGCAGGAAAGATGCACAGCATCTGGGGGTACAATAATGCAAAGGACTAGGAAGTTAGAAATACAGACATAAGTGCATCCCTGGTACTAGGACTTTCTTACATCAGTCTTTACTACAAAAAAATGGAGCTTTGAGCCTCTAAACAGGGGAAAAAATCTGCCTTTTTGCCTGATGCTATTCCAGCAAAGCAAATGGCATTCTGTGATACTTCACAGCATATAGGCTAGTGCAGGATTTGGTGCTGCTGTTCTTTTGCAAGCTCCTATTTCCCTAAAGTTGGATGCAACAGAACTTTTAAAGCCAGGTAAACTGAATCTGTATTAGCTTCCAATTATTTTTTCAGGATACCTCCTAGCCATTGTAACCGCCTTGGTGCTGTAGGATTTACAGTTTATACCCTGAAAGAAAAGTACTCTCATGACCCTGAGGACAAGTATATATTTCCAGTTTTGCCATGTTACTAAAAAAAATCCACGACAAAACTCAACAAAATAACCCCAGTAAGTCCTAAACCCAGAAAAATTACTAAATGAGTGTACCTAACGATGAGGTACTTCACTATAGCCTGTTTCACAGCAATCTAAACATCATACCATCTTTATTGCACAGCACAAAATGATGTAGAATGAATTAACAGCCATACCACTGAAACTTGCTGCTGTGAACTTCTAAGTGGGAACTAACTGCTCATATGATTTGCTTTTAGGTCCTCTCCTATCCTCCCATGTTACTTCCCCTGTATTTGCAGTATTATTTTCAATAAATTTAATTTACTGTCCGGTTACTGTCTCCTAATGTGTTTTTGAATAAGGCAGGGGTCTGCATGGAAACCTTTTGTTATTCAGCAGAACTCTTGCTTCACTGAAGTAAAAGCCACACTTGTTCTCATCTTCTTTTTTTTTTTTTTTTTTTGTTAATAAATGCCATATATGTTGTCACTGATTTGAGGGGTTTTAAGCTCTCATAAAGCACGCAGATTCACATCATAAAATGCATACAATCAGAATCTACTTCTATGGCGCATACACTACAAGATACATTCAGGTACAGTCCCCTTTGTTTTAACACTCCTTATCAAAGATATTTGTTCTTAGGGTGTCATGAAAAACAAACTCGGAAAGCAACGTTAAAAACCATTTGTACAATACTAATGACACCACACAGAAAAACCTCAAACCCCAAATAAACCAGAGCAAACCCCCCTACCATATAGTTTAGGCCAAGCTGCCAAATCCTATTACATATTCAATCCTATTAAAACGTTCCCAGGTTTAAGCCTGCTTTGGAGTTTTTCATAAGAGTGCATGACCCCAACCCAAACCCCTCCATGTGTGGTCAAGGGACCTGCGGATAATTGTAAACTTCACGGGCTCCCATTAATCTCGGCACAGTCAGATACTCGCGCTTGTAAATCAGCACCTAAACAAGGACAATAGTTAAAGCCATCAATAGTCTTTTAATGAGGCAGATCAAAACCAAATGAAAGCAGCGGGACACTGGGATCTGCCAAGGAGGCGCAGGGGAGCCAGGGGGGGCTTTGTCTTCCTCCCTCGCACACACGGCGATGCAAGGAGTCCAGCACCTCTCCTCTGGCGGCCGGGACCGGCCGCGCACCTCACGCACGGGCGCGCCCACGCACGCGTCCCACAGCCGGCTGGAACCGATGGCCACCCTGGTGGTGGTGGTAGCGCGGTAGGTGCGGCTCTCCAGCGCGCTCGCACCCCGGGAGAGCTGGGCGGTGCAGCACCGGGCGCTGCCGGGGCAGAGGCTGGCGGGCATCGCCGCGCAGGCGCGCCCCGGCTCCCCCCGTTGCCGGGCAACGCGCCGCCGCGGGCATCCCTCCCGCCCCTGTTGCCAGGAAACGCGCCGCCGCGGGCAGCAGGGAGGTGGGGCGCGCAACGTGCTGCGAGGCGGCGGAGCCTGCTCTGCCCTGCCCGGCCTGGCCTGGCCTGGCCCGGCCCGGCCCGGCCCCGCTCCACTCCCCTGTGTGCCGCCGGTCGCAGGAGGAGGAGGGGAGCAGCGGTGCCCGCGGAAGCACAGGCTTCCAGAAGCGTCCCAAACACTTGACAGGGAAGCGCGGCGGGGCTGCCTCTCCTGACCCGGGCCATAGAATCGTAGAATCATAGAGTTACAGAATGGCTTGGTTGGAAAAGATCTTTGAGATCATCGAATCCAACTCTACCTGTCCACTACTAAACCATATCCATTAGCACCTCATCTACCTGTCTTTTAAGTATCTCCAGGGATGGTGACTCAGCCACTTCCCTGGGCAGCTGTGCCAGTGCCTGACAACCCTTTTAGTCAAAGTTTTCCTGATGTCTAAGCTGAACCTTCCCTGGTGCAACTTGAGGCCATTACCTCCCATCCTGTCACTTGGGAGAAAAGACCAACCACCACCTTGATACAACCTCCTTTCGGGTAGTTGTAGACGGTGATAAGGTCTCCCCTCAGTCTCATTTTCTCTAGGCTAAACAACCCCAATTCCTTCAGCTGCTCCTCATGAGACTGTTCTCCAGCCCCCTCACCAGCTTTGTTGCTCTTCTCTTCCTTCAGCCTGGTGCTTGGACAGGGAATGCCATTCCCTTCTCCTCCTCCCCCCTAGCCCCTACAACCCTGCTTTAACCAACCCCACAGCCCCATATTTTGGATTCCCAAAGGAAAAGCCCAGCCCCATTAATGTCAGCAGGGATATCCTGCCAGGAGCCCTTCAGCCCTGGAGCAAACAGGGTTATGCTACAATGTGGGCAGGAAAGGGCACAACGAAAGGGCCGACAAACTGTACATCCTCCCATCTGTAAGGTTTCCATAGGGAGAGGATAGCACCTTGGTGTGACACCAAGGTATGACTTTGCACCTCCTGCAGTGATGGAGACTGCAGAAAGCTAAGCAAGCCTAAATGAGGCTGTATGGTTGGAGAGGCACTGCCAGAATCGCAGGACAGACTGGCTTTGCTTTCAGGCAAAGGTTTGGCTTTCTTTTCACTCCTATGTAAGAACTGCAGGGGCTGAATGTGAATAAGAGTCAGTCATTAAATCCCTGGGAAATAATTCTGTGGCTAATAATATTTTCTTTCTCTTTCTAATGAGATCACCTCACACTCACTGGCACTGATAGAAACATTCACAGCTAAGTGCTCAAAAGAGGTTGAAGTACAAACTGTATATAATTCACTGCTTGAGAAAACACTATTTCAGCACAACACAATGCGAGATACTCTCAAGTATTCCTGAGGCAGGAAGAGTGTACCACAGCCAGGCTGAAGTGACTGTTTACATCAACCTGATTGCACTTATTCTTTAGTAAAGCTAACAGCTCTCTGCATTATTAGCCCATCTTCTCAGTTCTGAGGACTTCACAGATAAGGGACAAACCCTAAATTATGTGGTGCCAACACGGTGTGTGCTAGCATGTGCATTACTACAGATCAGCAGTCAGAAGTGCTTCAGCGTTGGGTTGGTATGAAAGCATGCTTTTGCAAGATGCCCAGCCCGCTTTATAAGGAAGCCTGGGAAAATCTCCTCGCAACGCCCTTGCCGTGGCCATAGCCAAAAGGTGGCAGTGTTCAAACCATCATCCCTGTCCATGCAACACCCGGGCAGGTACCTGCCTTCAACGAGGTCTTTCGCCTCACCCCAGCAGAGTTCTTGTGCTGATTTTTATTGCAAAGCCCCTCTTATTTCCTTAGACTCAAAAAATAAAGGAATTAAAAAGCTAACAGAATTAGAGAATCTTGTAAGCTGAAGAACAGAAAGCAACGAAATCACGCACTGGTTTCACAGACCCCCTGCTCTGGCTTTGCTGAGGTGTACTCAAGACAACTTATTCAGTCCATGATTTGGTTCTCCTGATCTGACACCAAAATAGAAACATGGAATTTAATGAAATGTGAGGCTTGATGACTAAACTTATGGTTTCAGAAGTAAGGAGTGAAGCTTATATGAAGAAAAGAGCAATGTAGAAGTAATGACTATCCAAGGCATGCTGTCGTATATACATTCAATAGTAACACTTATATATATACACACACACAAACAAGTACATGAATATATATGAAGAAGCACTTTTCAGTTATGAATATATGACCTAAACTTTTGTATGGAAAATATAATTTTGATTTAAAAATACTTTTTTTCCTTCCTTCCATCCAAATGACTTAATTTCTGCAATGATTTGTTTCATATGAAATCTGAAACTATTTGGTCCTGGGAGTATAAAAAAATCAAACATGTCATCGGATTTCCTGTGGAACCCCAGAAAACCAAAAGGAAATGGGGGATGTCTAGTCTTAATAGCTGAGTTTCTAAGCAGGAATAATTATACTTTTTATGGATATAAGATACAACAGAACAGAGAAGCACTCAAATTCACATACTGAATCAAGGGCAGAGTAAGGAACAGAGCACAGCCTGTTCTCTGCTGTGCAATACACTGTAGCACTCTGCCATGTAACTCAATTTAGCAAAAGTTGCAGTGTTAAACAACAGTAGAGACACAAAACGTTTCTGGTGTGTCAACCCTAGAAACTACTAAACCCTTCTTAAAATGTTGCCCCTTTGTCCGGTATTCCCTTTTGACCCTCCAAAAGAAAATATAGGGAGAAATAAAATTGCTGTCTTTCCAGTCCCAAGGTGAGAACACTCCTGTCTGTCCTGTACACGTGTATTTCAATGGAAGGGAACATCACAAACCCCTAAATTTGTTTGCAAAGGTAAAACGGGATGAAAAGTGATTAAATATGCTCTGATTATTATTATTATTACATATGCTGTGACTAAATACCTTTACACTGGGTGCAATACTGGGACACAAAACATGTCCTGTTGGCTTAGCCGCAAGGAGCATCCTCCTGACAAGGTTTTAGGGTAGTCACTCAAAAGGCTTACAGACTCTCCTTACTCCAACATAAGCCTTTGCCGTTAGGGGCCTCAGGGCATTCGGAGCTGTTTGTGGGGTCAGTTAACTCACACTTACTTTCTTCCTCTGAGAGATGTCAGAAGGTAATTCTAGACACCTGCTTATCCTCACCGGGAGTGCCACATGCCACCTCCCTGCTCCATGTGTATGTAATTGCAAAGCCAGCAGGGGATATTGGATGATATTAGGAGCTAAGGCACCATTAGTATGCGCTGCAGCTTCTTGTCATTAAGTACAGAGTATACTTTCTGTTGTCATCAGGCCTGACTAAGGCAGGAAACTACAGAAGAAACTGATTTTCCAGGCAGGAAAAGCAGGAGGAAGCTGAAGTGGTTAGAGCATGACTTTGGAGTGCTTTGCCCATTCTTTACCAAACAAATTGTTTTCCTAGCTGTCCCATCCCACTGCCAGACATATGTGATTTCTCAAGGTTCAGCCATGGGTTCCAGCTTCATTGTCACCTGCAACTGGCATGTTCTCTTGGCATGCAACTCTTTGAAGTCAGCCACAAACTAGGTACTGCAAGTGCCTCTCTTCAAAACAGACCCCCAGAACTGTGCATGAGCTTCTTTTGGCATCGCTATTACCTTATGCCTCTGTTAGAGGTGCAGGCATTTCTATATACAAATCACGTACATTCTGACTCCTATTAATGCACTGGATTCCCACTAATTTTGTGAAGCAATTTAACAAGTGGAGATGGCATTAATGTCTCTAACTGGTCAGAATTTAGATGTCTGCTCTAAACTAGATGTCTTGATGCCATCAGAAGTTACTGATGAGGATGACTTATCTTTTTCAGAGTCTTTTTTTCCAAAACCATTTTATAGTGAAAAGAAGCACCTGCTGAAATGCTTTTTTTTTTTCTTTTTCTATTTGCACTGGGGTTACTCTACATTAGCTTAAACCACACACCTAACTTTTCAGCAATCAACTTTGTGCAACATCAGTCTCAGCCAGGTAATTATTTTACAGCCCTGAATGCTACATCTCATTTGTGATGACTCATCTGTTCCTAGCTTTATCTTAAATACACCTCGCAGCACAGAGGTAAACTAAACTATTAAAAGATTATATCAACCAAGAACTTGTTTTATAGGACTTTCTTATTAATCATGGCATCTTTGTTTGTAAAGGAGGTTCATCAACCAAAAATAGATAGAACAGTGTATAATTTTCAGTACCTTTCTGAGGACTGAGCCTCAAAGTATATTGTGAGTTAGACAAATATGTGTGATGTTATATGGCATAGAAAATGAGAATAAAATCTTCATGAGAACAGATACTCCATAAGATTTCAAATTGTAGTTATGCCTTAAGAAAGGTGAAAGATACCATTAAGATATTGTAAATAAACATGTTTCCTCAAAATTTGTGGTATAATTTTGTAATTTTAAGAGGATTGGGAACCTGAAGTGGTATTATATGATCCAAGCTCTCATCTTGTTCTATAACCTGATGAGTTTAGGGTAGAGAAGATGTTCAAGTGTAAGCAAGTGGTCTTTCTGAGAAACAGTTTGCTGGAGGCAGGCCCTTGTAAGTGCCTTAGAATGAAAAGCTTACTAGGATGTTCTGAAAATTTGCATGATAAGTGTCCATAAAGTCACAGGGTGCAGTTCTAGTCCTATTTAAATCAGTTGCGTTGCTGACTTAATAGACCTTTAGTTTGACTTTAGTGCTGCCACTCTTGTCCTTGTTAAATCTGGTTTGTGGTCAAAATATTGAAATTCTGGGCATAAATTATCCCGGGAGATAATCAAATAACAACAGAAACTTTATATCTTATTTGAACAGTGCTTTTGCTACAGGTGAATCAGGAAAACAAGAAATAAAATCAAGGCTACAATGTGAGGTTTATTTTGTGTGTGGAGAGCTTATTAGTTATATCTTCAATGGTTTGGTTAAATTCTTTTGCCTGAACTGTAAAATATTAAAGATCCAAGATAAAAAAAGTGCTCCCATGCTTTAGATGTGACCAATTCTATTATGTGCACTATTGAAGGATGAAACTTTTCTCTTGGATCAAAGTGCTGGCAAAGAATATTTATATTTTATATGAAGCTATCTTCAAGGAAACAAATAGACAGAGAGAAGCAAGTAACCATAAAATGGTTTTTTTATATTTTGAATTAGGTCAACACTGGGTGTATTATTTGTATTACAACAGTCATGTTAAGATTTTCAGTTAGTAAAGGATGTGTCTATGAAGTTCTTCCAGTGTTTATTGATCCTTATGTCATTTTTTAGGGTGATGAATATCATATGCAAGTGAGCTAAGGAAGCATTTCTCTCCTGACTTCATCTGTCCCTGAAGGGAATGGCTTTGGCCATTTCTGTGCCCATCCAATTTACCATCAAAGGACTTTATATTGAAGGAAACTTCATGTATTTTTAATGTCTGTTATGATGCTATCAAGCTCTAAGCTCCTGAGCAGGTGCCAGCCTGCTGAAAAAAATCTTGCCCATGTATTTCCAGGCCCCTAAAACATGATTCCAAACCAGCAGAACCCCCTATTCCATCCTCTCAAGGCAATAATGCATTGTTTCAGTATGCTGAGATCCAGACGCATCCAGCCTTCATTCTGAAACTGAGAAATCAGGGGAAGGGGAATTAGGCAAGGTGGAATTACCAATTCACTACAAGAATTACTCGTCCAAAGCAAATTTTCTGTTAAATAGTCTCCTTTGCTACTAACTGCTGAAAAAACTCTCTCAGTGTCCTTGGTCTAGTTCCCTTACAGCTAGGATCCTAAGGATAGGCAAATTCCATAAGCTGAGGCAACTTGGCTCTTTAACATATAAACACGGGAGACTCCTACTTCATAGAGAAGCTTTTCCTTAAGGGAGGAGCAGGAATTTCTCTTTATTTTTGTCAGGCAGACAGAAGCAGCATTTTCTGTTTTCTAGCCATCTGCGTCTTATGGGAAGTTCCTCTCTATTTTTTGGCAGGTCATTATATAGATGAGCTACTGAGTTCATTTGCTCAAATTTGCTATATGGAAAGTTCCAGAAATGAGGGTAATTTCAATACTGATGACCTCAAAGTGTCTCCTATCTAGTTGTGTAGGTACCCAGTGCCTAACAGGAACAAGATCTGTTCATCCCCACATAGTATAAGAACAGACATTAAAGGTGACAGTGAGGGTTGTGATCCAATCAGAGTTTGAAATGGCAGGGTTTGTGCAACAAAAATTGGGTTCATCACAAGACAGGGATATATTCATTTTTCCTCAATATATCACATTAGTTTCTTGAGTATTTTTAGTCTGTGCTACAAAAGAATAACTGTAAATGTGTTAATATTTGTTCAGAGTAATTTCATTTTATCATGCTTCAAAAAGTAACAAAACTGCAATTTTGAATCGGATTTGGATGTACCTGCAAGTAAAATTAAAAAGGCAAGAAACAAAAATACTAAGAAATCATGTGATCTTCATAAACCTTCCACAACAGTCCAAATGGATGGTCCTAATCTTTGACATTAGGTCACCTAGTACTACAGTGATCTGTTTAGAAATGAGTAATTCTACCTCGTCTTCCAAGTATCAAGATTCTCTTATTTAATTTACAGAATTTCTTTCCTTAGTTTCACAGTTCTATGCCAGAAAAAGGAGATATACAGAGGTGTCTCATTACTTCCCATTATCTCAGTCCCATTTAAGAGGTAAAAGATTGGTCCAAGGGCTTGGTGCTCCCTATTCCTAGGCAAGATTTTTGTATCCGGTCTGCTTTTCTTCCTTATCTTCTTCCCCCACCACGGAAAACTTTTTTGCAAACACTCCAGCAACAGGTCATGACCACCATGACCACTGAACGAAAATGAGAAAACACAGTAAAAACCAAGCCTCCTGCCTTTCCCCATTTGCCTACTAGCATACTGAGAGCACAAATTCTTGTTTTTTTCCATCCTTTATGCAACACGATACTCCATTCAAAGTGAATGCCACAGTGTTTAGTTTCATCAGTCATGGCTCTTCTTCTCTGGCTTTCTCGAGGCTTAATGTGGCCTACTGTTTCCCACTGGCTCTTCTGTGAGATGTTTCATAGAATGTCTGGCCCGTCCTGGCGCCCTCTCAGTGCAGGTGGACCTTGCTGTGGTCCCTCAAGCACGGACCGACTCAGCCTCCCATTGTAAGGTGCCTTTCTCTGTTTCTTGGTTCTGCATTGGATGTGGCAGCTGCTGCGAACCTTGCTGAGGAGGTAGGTTTGTGCTCCCTTTGACTTTGGTTGGCATGGCCTAACCCAGACTGCCTTTTTGCCATACCTTCAAGGAGTTTTTCTTACCAGCACAGCATGGTGGACTGGACTGGCGTGCCAGGCTGTGTGTTGTTAACAGACCAGCAGAATAACTGGAATCTGCTGGAGGTGCAATTAAGCCTTTCTTCCAGTTTCCTTTCATGTGTGCCAGATTGGCCTAGCCTGCCATTTTATTGAGCCTGACAGCAGCTTTCATCCAAGCGACATTGATGAGAGTGCGTAGTTGCTCACACCATCAGCCTGCCAGCTCCAATGGACAATCTGAATAGCTGTGATCCTACATTAAAATGTCAGCATTAAGGGAGGAGAGTGCACCATTTTGTTGCACAGCTGTAAAACCACTTCAGCAAGGCTTTCAAGCTCATTATTGCACAAGCAAGGGGTTTCAAGCATGAGTGCTCATGCCCTGTTCTCCACTCCCCCCCTCTTGTCAGCCTTGCTTCTATAAATATGCTTTTTTTTATTTTTTAAAATGGCATTCCCTGTCTCATCAAGGAGCCGCTTTCAGGCTGGGGCAGCAGCAAGGTTGCAGATGTAGCAACAACACAAACTTTACAACTGTCGAGCAGGATAGTCTAAGCAAATGAAGGGCTGTCTTTCAGACACAGATCTCATTTTCAGTAAATTGCATGCAGGCTGTCTTGCCCGTATAGAAACAACACACCACCAAAAAGGTTTTGGTAAGTGGTTGAGGGTAATTCATTATTCAAATAAATAAACAAAAAAAATTTGTGCGACATCTAAAAGCAGCACTTACTTTCCCTCTGCTAGGAGGACACAGCTGTTCACAAATTCTTCCTGATAAGGTCCTTTAATTCTGTCTCAATTGTGTTTTGTGCTTTGCAATATCTTTACACAGAAGGATACTCTGGGAGGGTAAGGCAAAAATAATAAATGTACTAGAATGTGATGATGAAATAAAAGAAATTATTATTTTGTAGAGTATAAATTTCTATGTGCAAATAAACATATACATTTAACACTTCTCTCACTAAGCAACAGCTTTCCTTTAAAGTGTCTCTGACTCCCCAAATATATTTGAAATTCCTTTCAGGTGCTAAGAACTGAGCCTTTCCACATACCCTCTCCTCTCCTCTCCTCTCCTCTCCTCTCCTCTCCTCTCCTCTCCTCCCCTCCCCTCCCCTCCCCTCCCCTCCCCTCCTCTCTCCCTGGGAAGGCACTGCTGCAGCTGCATCTCAACACGAGCATACACTTTCCCGTGCATTCATCTGCACACTCAGTGTATCTTTAGTCTTCCTGGAAAGAAAAAAGAAGTTTTTTCCCATTCTGGTAGTGCAGAGGTTTTTTACCTAGGCAGACATTTCATTTCAGAACTTCAGCATCCTGCAGTGAAAGAGCCGAGTGCCAATTTGCTGGCTTTGCTAGAACTGCTTTGGATGTGTTGTGCTATTGCAGCCCTATTTCTAGTTTTGATCACTTTGCTGAACACTCCAACCATTTCTAGTCCCAAAGAGACAATCTCCAACCTATGTTTTTGTTTTTCTGTTTCTCTCCTTTAGAATTCCTTGACCATTTGCCCTTACTTACATGAATAAACAGACTTTGAAATGGTGGAAGTACACCTCTGTGTTTGGACCAATATGACCCCTAGAGAACTGTTGGAGGAATTTAAATAAAAGGACTCCAACCATTGAAGGTAACATCGTAAACAATATCAAAATTTAAGAATTTCTTCAGCTTACAGGCATTGAGGAGTGTAGCATTAGCTACACTGATATTGTACTTCTGAATTTGGTTACATTTCATAACACAAGCTGGAAATGAAAGTATGCAATGGAAATCTGTTACGAAGAAAAAGAAAATTGCTTTTGGAATAGTGACTTTTAGTAAATAGATACTGATTGCTGAGTTCTTTCTCAGGCCTCGGGGTAATTTCTACGCTTATAAGAGTTAGGTGTTGTCAGAATGGATGTATGCAAAATCAGGACTCTTTGCAGGGGAAAATATTAGAGGAATGACGACAGAGAGCAAGGCTCTGTTAGAAACAGAGCTGCTTTAGACTGCACAGAACAGTTTGTAAACATGTTGATAAAACTTTGTTATTCAGATCCCTTTTTATCACTTACAATGAATTATTACTTTATTTACTGCAGTTTAGGAGAGTTAATACATGTGAGGCCACTCTCCACCTCCAGTAACAGTGTGCATCCTATCTGACTGATTCTCAGTTTGTATTAGCATGCTTAAGTTGTCATCTGAACCAAACACTTCCCTTTCCTGTGCTCTGACTCTTTGCAGAAGATCAGTCATTTATACACATTAACACTTGAGATGTGGTTGGAACATAAAAATCCTGTTTATGCAAAAATTAATCATTGAAGAACATCAGATATAATTTTAGGATTATGTGGGCAACTTTAAGAAGGGGTGGCAAACAGCCATATATGCTATTTCCTGATGTATAAATTCAAAAGTTTGCTAGTCCATCAGGTTGTTTATTAAGACCAGCATTCTCCTGGGCAGCTGCCAAGGAAAAGGCTACACCAGGTCAGTGCTTCTCTTCTTGTGTGCATACCTGTTCTTTTATGCTTTCCCATATGTACTGTTTAAACAAACCATGACCTGTAGGCACAAAATTCTGTAGTATTTAAAGGACTTGTTTGTTCATTTTTTTAAAAAGGCTTTCTTCCTATGCTGTGGGAAGACAGTAAAGAAAAAAAGAAACAAACAACACAATAAAACATACAGTTGCCCTCAAATAAATGTTTTCTTTCCTCTGGGTTCAATTTTCCCAATATCTTAAATGTCTCATGCTTGTGGAGATTTGTTTTACTGTTTAATACATCCCACCTGTGATGCATCAGTGAGCACCAGACACTCGCAGGGGAGCAAGCTAAAATGTATTTACCTGCTTGGAATTTTCCTTTTTCTAAAGTGGCTGCGGAGACACCCCACCCAGAACACTGTCTCATTTGCATCACGTCTCTAATCGTCCTTTTGTCCCTTAGAAAGCACTCCTGCTGAGAGCTAAGGGAAAAATCCTGCAATTCCTTCATTTTGGTATCTAGCTTTACCATCTTCATTTCCATTTTTTGTTTGATAAATTAAATAGATAAAAGCGAACATCTCCTGCTTGGAGATGGCTAATCTTACAGAATGTTTATTCATCAGGATTTGCAGTTTGTCTTCCCATTTTGGGCAGCTGGCACTAGTCTGAGAAGCTAGCAAAAAAGTCAGATAGCTTCTTTGTTTAGAGTGGAAGAATAGTCCAGTCTAACAGGTCACAGATGACCCAGTATCAACTTCAGAGAAAGAAAATTATGAGTAGGTGAGTAGGTTTTACATCTCTCTCTAGTTTGTGGAAGTGCTCTAGTTTCTAAATGACCCTTATTTTCCATCTGGGCTCACTGGAGCTAAGGCCAAAGACATGGCTGTGTTATGAGCTACATTTAACATCTTTCACCACTCTCCTGGTTCTTGTCCTGAGACTAACCAAAAAGTACAAGGTGGCAACATACATCTGTCATGAAGCACAGCCACGTGCCCTGGAAAGCCTGAGTAGTCTTGCCCTCTGACACTAGGACTGTAAATTGGGCATCTTTATCAAGCACAGCCTGCTTTCCAAACACCACTTCTTCCTTCCTTCCATTGTAAGTTCCTTGCTCTTCAAGAGTTATTTTGCCACCTGAAAGGGAACAGCTGTAGTCTTGGACGATTCCCTCCAGAAGTTGCCACATACTGGAGAAGTAATTTGCAGAGTCTTTAGCTTTGCCCTGACACTGGATATTTGAAATCTTAAATTCATTTTTTCCTTTGCTTTGAGAAACATACTGTGTTTAAAATCCCATGGCCCTAAAGAAAAACTGTTCATAAACTCAAGACCTTTGTAGTACATAATAAATACTAAAAGGTTTTAAAAGCACGTGATGTACTATTTATCAAGCATGAGTTTCTCCAAATGAGAGACTCAAATATATTTAAAAAGAGCAAAGTTCTAGGCGCACTTAAAGTGACAACTATTTTCTCTAAAAAGTGATATTTCGTAAAAAAAGAAAAAACATCAAAGGAATAGACACATCAAGAATAAGGTTTGGGCAATGCACTGCTTTTTAAGTAACACACCTGGGAACTATCTTTTAACAACTCATCCAGGACTGGCCTTCTTTCATCTGCAATCTGTTCTACTTGAGAGAGAGATAGAGTTTAGCCCTCTTTATCTCACATGTTTGGTGGAGGTTTGCAATCAGCAGTCATCCCACTGTGCGGGCCTTTGCTAGTGGGCTCAATACCCTCCCCTTTGTAAGAGACTCATAAAGGGAAAAAGGAGATGATCCCTTTATGAGTAGCACTGGGAAAACCCACCACAGACCACACCTTCTTTAGGAGATAGCTTTCTTTCAATCTGATTTTAATCGGTCACTTCTTACAGTCTGCTTCAAAACACCGTATAGCCTTTCATTATCCAATACAAATTTAGCAAGGTTTCAGTCTCCTTGCTGAACAATTACTTTAATTGAACAACTGAACAAATGACAAGTTATGGAAACAGTATCTTTACTACCAAATTTATTCAAATTCACCATATTAGAATAAAAATTAGGAGACAGAACCCATAAAATTCTTATCACTTAGATTGCCCATTGCTAGAAATATCTGCTGAGCGACTGGCTAGTTGGTAGCAGCAACACCCACCTGATCAGACCCTATGGAGTCTTAAGAGAGATTTTGTAAATGATTTTGAAAGAAACCTTCACCATTAGTAGAATTAAATAGTAAACTATCAAAAGAAAAGTAATTGGTCTGCCATTTTCAATGAGACTGCTATGATGCAATGCTGTGATTCAACAAGAGCACTGTGATTTGTCATTCGTGCTGTGATAAATTTTAGCTGAGACAGTATCAGAAACGTACATCCTGAATTTCTCATCTGGCTAATACTATGCTTTTTCCAAATAAATCTGCAGAAAGGCTGTGTAAATATTAAGGCCTACCAGAGTTTGCTACTTAAACTTCAGCTTTTATCTGAACAAAACATCTGGCACAAAGGTATACTTAAATTTTAGGTAGGAAGTCCTGAGAGAACCTATACACATAAAGAAGGAGGAGAAATGGGCATTTCTGAAGACCCTGACAAATCAGTCTTGACAATTCCACTGAATGTGGAGGAAATCAACACACTGGAGCAAGTTGATCTTATGAGAAATGGAGGCACAATGCACAGATGTGGTGGCAATGCACAGATGTGAGTTGCTTAGGAGGTGAGGGGACTGAATGCCCATATGCCACATGTAGGGATGTCAAGCAGGAGGCAGGAAAGACACCAACAATTGATGTGAGGTCCTTATGGAGTTGAAGGGAAAGCAGGAAAGTAAGATCCTGACTTCTACCTGGGATGGTGCATAGCTAGAGTTCCAGGTCTTGGTCTTTGAAATGCATATAGGTGTAACATTACACCATCATTGAAAAAACACTGTCACTCCCAGGTCTACCTTTCCTCAGCAGAAGTCCTAACCTAGAAGCTTCTTGGTCTTTTTTGTGTTAGTCTGGCTTGCAGGGAGAGAAGTGTACAGTCAGCATATTCATGGCCTGATGTTTGGGGCATTTTTGGTTCATATCCCTTGAGATGAGGGGATCTAGCACCCAGTTTTCTCTTCTTTTGGTGTTTTAACTATTAAATTATAACAGAAGAGACACCCAAGAGCAGCTTTTATGCTAAACTTTCCAGTTTACAACTAAACTTTCCAGTTCCAGCAGGCAGAATGTAGGCCACTCAGTATCTAGATCTAAAGTTTCTCCTTGTTAGAAGTAGGTTCCTATCCTGCAAGAAGAAAGCATTTCTGAGTACATTTGCCTCTAACCATAGACAGCTCAGGAGCTTCCCACAGACAGGGGAAGAACGTAACGGCTTTTAGCACTGAAGGCTTTGAGTAATGCTGAGATGTAGGCGTCCAGACTGTTATCTATGGTTTAGGGGGAACTTAGATTCTTAATTCACAAGTTAGATTGGGCATAGAGGGATGGTACCAGGCCTTTACTTTTTGAGCAAGGAAACTAAGAATCTCATAGAATCACCAGTCTTGAGGAGGTGGATTTTTAAAGGAAAACAAGAAATCTTGCAGAAGTCATGATATATGTTTCAGTAGAATTCGATAAACCTTATATATCAGAGAAATACATAGTTTTCCATACCAAATCCTGAAAATGCTAATATGCTTTTTATCTGCTAAAGATAAGGTAAGAATTGAGCTTACAGAAGTCCTGAATTATAGTTTAATCTTATTGGGACCGTTAGCAAACATGCAATTTCAACCGCTAGCATGGCTAAAGCAAGCAGGAGTCCTTCATTGGAGGAAGAACAATATTCTGCAATAGTTTCTGTTTACTTTTCTAGTAGTACTTCATTAGTGTTGATGGGAAAGTAATTAATACTCTATGAAACAAAATGATAAAATGTTAGTAATTGACAGATAAAACATTTCGGTTTAGAAAAAAATTAACCAGACATAGATCTGAAGAAAAGCTTCTGAATACTCTGGAAATCTCGTTCAATTTTGTATCTTGGGACACTAGTCGCCTCCCTTAGTAACTTGTTGCATCTTTTTCCATGCAGTATCTGATGACACTGTAGGACTGTGAAAATGTGGTAATAGGTTACTGGTGAGCATGCAGGTGACAAGGTACAGACTCTTGGGCTACTGAATTCAAAGGTGTGTCATTTCCTGGGGCTAGAACTTTCCATTTTGCTGTCTGGACCACTGGAGTTTGTATGAGCTGATAGCATCTACTAAGTACTATGACTAAGTGGTGAAATTGTCTGTCTTCCAGGAAGAATTCAATAGTGGGAGCTAAATGCTGGTTTTCTTTATAGCTATCAGTACTTTTTAAACAGCTGTTAAAATAAACCTGTGCAATGGGCTGGAGAAGGCTGTTTCCAAGCTCTATGACAGGTTTCTGAGAACTTGGTGGCTTTGCTGCAGGTACTGCACCTTGTTAGAGCTAAATTAGAAAACAAGAACCGTTACAGTATTTGGAGAAAATTGCCTAAATTAACTCGAACATGAACCCACTATTACCAGAATGATTTGGTCTGTAGGAATCTGAAGACATGCTCAGTTACTGAAAATCCAATACTGTTTTTGTTAAACAAAATTATGTATGGTGCAACGTAAGAATAAATTCAGCAAGCTTGCTGTATTTGCATATTTATCCAACCAAAATCAAAAGTTTTTTATTTGAGTGCGCTAAGCTCCCTGATGTCACTGTGCTGATATTTTATTGTTATTTATTACCAGACATTTTGAAGATGAAAGATATTGTTTTTTCTTGGCATATTGTATATCATTTGAATTAAGAGTAGTTCAGCCTTTCAATAACAGGAAGGAAATGTATGACAACTGAGAGAAGATTAACCAGAAGAAAGTAACTCTGCAGTGCTATCTTTGCAGATATGGATTCGATTATTTTGTAGAGGAGTCAAAGAAAGGTAGGATATAATTTCTTCCGAAATCATCAAGTTGGAACATGCATGCCAGGATAAAATTTGACCGATAGGATTAAGTCTGCTGTACAAAGAGAAGACTCGTGCTATCATATACAACCGTGTTTACATGTGTGTTTAAGAGAGATCATACAAATAAGGAAAGTAATTTCTGCTTTATTACCCTTCTAAATGTCCTCCCAGGAGCTTTTCTCAACACTATCAAACATTAAAGACTTTTGTTTGAAAGTGTGGAATTTGCTTTGTATTTCCTTGGAAAGGAATATATCTTTCACTACCACAACCTTCTGTAACCCTTCTGCCCTCCTCACTCCCACACCCCCACACAAAGACGCTCCTTAATTGTATTACTGTTAGGCTGACCTCCAACCCCTACTAAAACGAGGACAAGGCTAGTTTTGTGTTTTATGGGATAACAATTTATGAGCAATTAAAAATGAAGAGACACAAAGCATTCATCACAGTCTCAGCTAGACAGGCAGCTGAGGTCAAAGGTTCTAGCAATGAAGTGTGCACAATATATTTTTATTTCTGTTTTCACTAAGAAGGAAACGGGTTAGCTAAAAATTATGGCATGCAGCCTCCAGTTCAAAATAGGTTCACTTAATCTTTCAAGACAGGCCATGCTTGGGCAGATAGGTTATGACAGCACACACACACGCACACGCTCACATATGCACACGCTTCCAGTATCTGTAAAATAATTCAGAACATGTTATTGGCAAACTAAAACACACAGTTGCTTACAATGAGATGCACTGAGTGCCCTGAATACTTATGCAGCTTACAACTTAGCAGTTATAGTCATCATGTGAAACATACCTTTTTCTCTGATCCCTAAAAATGAAGTATGGTAGGATTTTACCCCTTCTGTTCATATTTCAAACTGAATTTGGGAGCACAGAAACTTCATATGTTTACATTCCTGAAGCTACAGTAGATAATTTACATAAATATGGAAATGAAGGTTTCTGTGTTACTGTCAGTATCATGGTACTTCTGTATCTCCACAAGTGAAAAAAATATCCTTAAAGAGACTTTTTGTTTTGTTTCTGTTTTCTTTTAAGATAGACCATACAGTTGCAAACCTGACACTGATTGCTGATTTAAGGTCTGTTGTCTCAGTATGGCATGAGCAAAAGTATTGGTGAATCATCTGTTACATTATGCTATAAATCCAGTTCAGTGTGATTTTGTAATGTGTCATATTTCCAACCTGGATTCAAACTAAAAGCTAAGAGTGAAGAGTTTTAAATTGTCATTCTAAAAAGACTCAATTTGCTTGTTTAACCAAAGCACCTGAACAGCTGTGCCAACAAGAACAAAGTGAAGCATTGCCTAATAGGTTCAATTTTGCTAGAACTCTGAATGAACATGGGTTTATATATACACATGTACAGTGCTTGTGAGATTACATTAATTGAAAGTCCACTTACATAAATAGGGACATTTCTAGCCTTCTGTAGTAATTTTATATTAGAAGAGAAAATGTAAGTTAAAAATATATTTAATTTGCATCACAATCACATCACTTTACAGGTAGATATATAATGCAAACTACCAAGGGGTGCTTGCCTAGGATCTTTGTGCTCTATTTTTGGTGACTGAAAAGACACTACAGTTTATTTAATAAGAGATGCTTTTGAGTAAAGAAGTGATTTATGTGAGTCATGACATCTTTTCTTTTGAATTAAGCCAAATGATCAGTAAAGAGGTTTGGTATTGATTGAACTATAGAATATGGTGCATTTCTTAAATGGGAGTTTCTGTTCACTGGGACAGAAAGTCAGTAAATAGTTCTCAAGGAAAACATGGTAAAGGTAAAAACTCAATGAGACTTTTAGTCACTGCTAGTGAATAGAAAAAAGAAGGCTTAATAAGAAAGCAAGATGAGAGATTTAGTGGATTGTGTCAGAAGGATTTACTTAATTTGTGTAATTTTGAGAGCATTCTTCAACAAAAGAGATGGTTCCTTCAAAGACTCTAAGCAGAACATAGACATGACAATGGAAAGATGATTTAAAGCATCATGAGTATCTATCAGGCAAACGTAGCCTAATAGGGTTGAGTGCTATCCTACATGCTAGGGCTAAACTTCTCAGGGGCATACACACAAGAAGCTGATGGGAGCTGCTCATGTGTTTCTTATCACCAAGTCAGTTAACACATCAGCTATGTTTGTGAATCATACTGTAATAGGACATTGGGTCCCCCTTGAACATCTCCGAGTTGGCCACACTGACAGTGGGGAAGACCCTGTAGAAGGTTCTGGGAAATAATTAGATGTAAATTGTTTTATTTTTTTTTTTTCTCCATTTTAAAGGGCAATAGTGCGTAGACTTGGTTCCTTCTGGCTGAGTAGGAGCAGTGTATGGGGAGAGAGTAGTCTTTCAGAACGCATAAAGCTATGTCATGTAGGGGGATTAGGTGGGATAAAATATGTAATTTATTGTAAAGGTACTGATTTATGTATATAGTAAATATCTTGCATATGTATATAGACTGCAAAAGTATATTTACATATATAGTGTTGTAGCTATCCTTACTATTAGAATGTACAGTGGAATATGAAATTTTTACTTTCACCTCGAGTGAAATGCAGATCAAGAAGACATGCAAAATTTTTCTCTGAGAAACTGCAAACATGGTATTGATGATATGTCAAATTATGAGTTAAAGAATACTTTTTTGGAGGTGGCATATTCTGTAAGAATTTAAGAATGAAACAATGACTTTTTCATTTGATATTTTGACTCCAATGCTAGCTAATAACAGGTGTCTAAGGAATAACAAAGAAATGAGAATACAGCCAGGCCTCTGTGAGTCCTTAAAATTATATACAGTAACCTTTGTTATAGCACGTCTCCATTTTATCATTCTTTTCAGGGCAGTTTGCATGTTTGGGCTGAGGAGTGTGTTGTATTTGTAGAATTGCATATGCCTGTCAGCCATGACCTGTCCAGCCATTAAGGAGCCACCATGACATCTGACTAGCTCAGGAAGCTGAGTCATGATATGCCCTAAGGATAGTGGGAATGTCTCTTGCCATGAAGTGTCTTTCAGTTCCTGCAAAATGGAAGTTAGGATGTTTGGCGTTAAACTACTTTGGATGCTCGTGCAGCTCTGTTATGGAAACATTCCATTCTCTGTAACCTTTATGGCTGCCTTCTTTAGCTTGGTTAAGGTTATGTTGAGGTGAGTCTGCATGTTCCATCTTCTTTTCTAGGCAGAGAGGAAAGATCCCTCAAATTCTCTGTGCTCCTATTTTTGGCAGAATCCATAAACATTTTCACGTGTCATTCAAAGACTGATGGGGAGGGAACAGTTTGTTGTTCTACTGGCAGAGTATCCAGACCTTAACACTGCCCAATGTGAATGTTCAAGAATTTTGTGCTAATCAGGGAATAGATTAATGTTTCTCTCATCTTATACAGAAAAAAATTCTTTTGGTGTCTTACCAGGTGGCAAATTGCAATGGTTATGAGAAAACCTGCTGCATTCATTGTCTTTATTTGTTTCCTGTTATTTTGGCATTGGAACAGCCTACGTACAAGGAGAGCTTGAGCTAGGACACAATTTGATCAGCTTGGTAATGAAGGTCCCACCTCTAACTGTGAGGCAGAGCAGACAGTAGGTGGTAAGATGTCAGTGATGGATTGTACTGCCTTGACTCTATTTTGTGGCAATCTGCCCACGTACTGGCTGAGTTCAGTGCTGTTGTTTTGGCCAGTAGAAAATTGGACGACATCTGGCAAGTCTTGCCAAAGGAATGGCCATGTGTCTTGGTCACTAGAAGTTATCAAATATCTTTTTTTCCCCCAAGATGGTCACTAATATCTAAGAAGTATTTTTAGGTTCTGTATGTGGTTGGATTTCTATCTGCAGATACTTGTACTTACTGTGGCTATCTAGAATCCTGCTCAAACAGCCTTCCAGTGTCCGCATCCTGCTTTTGACTGGCATCAGTTATCAAAGAGAGGATTTTTCTGAAGGTCAACGGCTAGGTTTGGTGACTTGTTCTGTTGAAGAATGACTGTGAGGGCTGGAGGGCTGGAAGAAGGTAGGGAATGTGTTCTGCAGTCCTCCTGACTGGGAGAAGGATGGGTGCATCCTCTCCGAGAAGACACCTGATATCCTCTAAGACAGCTCCCTGGGAAAACTCTGACCTGATTATTTATACTGAGCTCATCAGGACAGTTTTGGAGGGTACCAAGAGGCCACAGGATGTTAGTTAAAGCATTACCACATTTTTGGGGTGTGAATTCTGACATTGTGCTTTCTGAGGTGGAACACTTGTCATTTAATTCAGTTAATAAATTCAATCGAATGTTAACATTTAGTCTGCAAAATGAGGAATCAAGTTTCAAAAGCATCTTGATAAATGACAGGAATCTTAAATAGGTGGCTTCATAAATTATAGATGCAGATATTTACAAACACATACACAGACACAGTGCTATGAACGTGTCTTTTAGTAAATGAAAAACAATACACCTGAAGTCTAAATTATGTCTTTGGTGAAGTTTGAAGATATGCTTTTGGACAATGCTGAGTGACTCCTATGTGGGCAGCTTATCTACTTCTTATATAGCTGTGCTAAATCTGTTTCATCTTGGTCCTAGCTCAGGCCTTTTCACACTTTTGCAAAAGCTGCACACAAAGTCCTTGACCCATTTTTCTCCAGGTAAGAGGATTTTGGTGTAACCTAAGGCCAAATATTTTGCTGGTAGTGTTAGAATTTACACTGTGAACAACTGTGAATTCAGGAATCTTAGAATGTTAGAACTAACAGCCACAGAGAGCTGGGTGTAAAACAAATAAAATCCAAACCCTTTGAAAGAGCACACACTTGCACTAACTCTCATTCTATATGGAAAGGAGCATTGCTCCACATCTCCTCCTTTTTACCTGCTTGTGTCCTGGCCCAGTGTTGTGGTAGCACTGTCGTTGAGGCTGAAATATGAAATGGCAACATAGCAATCCTTGAAAGCAATGGGATGTTCAGAAGGAGCTTCTGGGGAGCTGAGGATGTTTGGAAATCAGCTGGCTAGTTTTTTAAATTCCTGCCCTAAATATTTACAAAAACTATGTAACATTTCACGCCTCTCCGCTGTCCCTCTTTGTGGCCTTGATGAAAAGCACCACAAGAAGAAGTGCCCTGGTACTGACTGTTTTCCAAGTCTCATTAAGTACAATGGATTTGCAAGTGCTTCCGTACATACCGGCTGCACTACATCATCCCTTGCATTCCTGTGGCTGAAAGCTGCAGAAGGCAGCCAATGGGGAGGGGATAAAGAGCACACTTTTTGAGACTTTCTTTTCCCAGCTTCTATTCTTTGCTCCAGCCAAAGGAATGAAATCGCAAAGCCATTACCTCATTGCTGAATAGTTTGGAAGGCAGCTTGCTTTGCTTTTTCCAACTCAGGGGGATTTTTAAGTTGTGTGGAAAAGTGGAATTTTTTAAACTGTTTTTTGTTTGTTTGTTTGTTTTATAAGTCTCACACTTCATCACAAAGTGAACATGAAATGGTAGTGAGTTGGAAGTTGAAATGCAAGAGATTGCAGGGGCTTGTTTCCCAGAATTTGATTACAGGCATATGTCTCCCCTGCGGCTTTAAGATTTTAGTAATTAATTTTACTAGAATTTAGATGATGCTCTCTCTTTTTTGCTTCCCCTACCTCTCTCTTTTTTTTTTTAATACATCGAATGGATTCATCTGAGATTGGTAAGGACAAATGCATCTCTGGGATTTTGTGAAGCTTTCTGATAAATCCTAAGCTTTAATTTGTTTTCTTCAAATTGCCTAGTACAAAATGTGCTTAAAAAAAATCAATGCTATGAGGAACATCATATGGAGAAGCTTTAATTGTTCGAGTGAAATAACAATCTAGGTGTCTTACCTAGACGTAATCACGAATGGAGTAGTTGTTTGCACATGCTGTCTAATTCATATAGTCCTTCTAATGAAATGTTTTTCTTTGAATTAAGAGCCTCAAAATATCAGAAAAACCTTAGTGCATGTCATTAAATCGTTATGAAATCAACAGATATTCTCACATCATAGCTGAGGCTTGGAGATGGTCTTAGACTTTGTATCCATTTTTAACAGGACATTCCTTTGGTCGGGAATCCAGACTGAACTATTGGGAGTCTTCTGCCTGCTCCTGCCACAGCAAAACAAAATTCATTTCACAGTGCAAGGCAGAAAGAAAGAACTTAATCAGTTGTATACCTTTTCTTTTGCCTGTGGGGTTATGGTGACCCTGACTTGAGTTCTGCAATCTACTGTATGCATTGAAGCTCCTAAGCCTTTGTAGACTGGTCCCATATACATACCTTCATACTTACTTTTAATGTTTTGCAGATATTGTGATTGGACTCATCCATCTTTCCATCCTCTTGCCCAAGAAGTACGCAGCTCATGTAGCTCAGTGCCTGTAATTTTATTTAGAATGTAGCTCCCCCTTCTAGTCCATCCTTCTCTCCCATGCACTGAAAGACACAAAGACCTGATCTTTGTCCCTCAGTGGGTTGTTACCTCTATATCTTTATGACTAGGTATTTTAAAAAATATTTACAGAACCTACTGTAGTCTCCTGACGTGGTATTATATTGCATCTGACCTTTTTCAGTTTTTCCTTCAGTGACTCTCACTAACCACACCAAAAAGTGAATCCAAAGAGAGGAATTGTCACTGTCTACGATAAAGTTAGCACCATGTCCTTGTGAGTTATTGCTGTCAAAACCTCGGTATAACTTTCTTCTCACTGAGATTTCAATCCATTAATGAATTTTTGAATGTGCCGAATTTAAATGCAAAAAGTGATCTAATAACAATGAGATTAATTGCAATTTTTTTTAAGTTTAAACATGTGCTTACATTGCACCGGTACCAAAAGACCTTAATTGAGGGAGATATGGTCCACGGCCTAAGACCAAATCGTAATACCGTTGTAAAAATTGAGTGGGTTTACTCTAAAACTGGTAAAATGACTTCTTATTAGATGCATTTGAGATGTGTTTATGTATAGCAGGCAATGTTGACTCCTTGAAGATGAAGTAATAACACCTAGATAAACTGCTTCCTGTATCAGGGATCTGAGCTGTCTTCTGTTTATGCTGTAAAACCATCTTATACAAGATGGTGACAGAATATCTGACTGGCAACATTATATAAACGGTGCACACCAACACATAGGCCGTCAATAACACATGAACCTTGCAATATTTTCTCTTTGTTGTTTTTTTAAAAGGACCTTTGCCTGAACCCTTAGAAATAATACCAACAAAGACACACTTTCTTTTTTTAATGGACTTCTCATCTTTTCTCACATTCAGTGTTAAACTCTTGCTACTCCAGCTAACAAGGTACAGGAACAAGCTGTATATGAAGGAAGACGTTGTTAACAGTATACGACTGTAAACAGTGTAGATTAGTGTACTTCTAGTACCTAAAACTAGTGTACTATTTTTCATTTCACAGTGAGAAGGGTGCCACAGGATTCCACAGTGCAGGTGCACAAAGGGAAGCCTTTTGGTTGCAACAAAATATTGTATAATTTTAGCTGTCATTACTGAGTATAACTCTTCCCACAGCATTTTTTCCTTTGAATCGTGACTGACCTTCAAGATTGTCGATGCACCCTTTCTGCCACAAAAGCCTTTTGTCTCTATGTGTCTGTGTGTGTCCATGTGTCCATTCTGCCCATTTCCTCCTTGCAGTGAAAAACAACTGCTCGAGTTTTTCTTGGTTTTGTTTGAGAATCACAATTTGATTGAAAGAGATTAAATAAATCAGCAAGCAATAATATGAAGCCATTAATACAACTTTTCTGCTCAAGTGGTTTGGCAGCCTTTATCTGCTGGCTTAAACTTAAACAATTACAGGCTTCCAAACTAATTACGGCATAGAACATTACAGGATTTATGAAATTTGGCAGCTATCACTTAAAAAAAGGGGGAAGGAAAGGAAGGAATAAAAGTTCACAACTATCCATTATGGAAATGTCCTGAAAGTTCTTCAGAACAGAAATAATATACTACTGGTAAAGCCTTTCAGCAGCTCTGAGCATCTTGACTTCTAATTTGTACATTTTGTTCATTTTTCATGCTTCATAAGCAAGCATATGAAAAATGCTGTGCAACTCTTATGCCAGCAAAATGTCTCCTATGTTATTTAATTTACAGCATCAATGCCTTAATTATATTAACTAATACACAGCCTTTAAATAAGTTGACAGTTGTCCGGTGAAAACTCTACTGTGGTTTCCATCCTTTGCCAGATAGAGCTGTAGTACTTGTTGCTGGAGACAGATCGCAACAGAGAAAACCTTGGGGATGACAAGTAGGTGGCAGAGCACTTACTAACTGGGAGAAGGTGGCACCAGCCCATCCCATTGTGTCTGCAGAGGAACCCACAGCTGGGGATGCGGGGACTCGAGGAGTGTTGGTTACAGTGAGACAGCGCAAACCAGCCCCACAGGGGTGCTATGGGGGCACCGCCTCCTCATTACCCATGGGTAATTTAGTTTCCCAGCTAAATAATCAAAAGGCCAAACATCACATATACAGAGAGGCTGTGAAGGTTTTCTAAACTGAAAGTCGAGATCTCATTGTAAAACATGGCTACAGAAGCAAAGGATTAAGGAAGAACCAAAATAATGCCAGAGTGGGCAACACATCGCAGAGTGATGCATGGTCGCAAGCTGAGGAGCCTTATGAGACCTGTGGAGTTCCTGTTCTAAAGAGGCGTATTATTAATGGTTGGCATTGTGTCCATACCTTCTGCTTGGGAACATCTCCAACTCTAAGAAGATCCTTGTGAACCTTCTCTGTCCTTAGGATAACTTTAGTTGATGAACATTCCTTAGAAAACGTGCTAAGAAAGCAATCTTATCTATAGTACCAGTAATCTAATTCCTGCTCTGTGCTGATATTTCATTCCTGATAAAACAAAAGGGTCATACCTAGGGATACATAGGGAAGGGAGCACAGACTCATCTTTTCAAGGAAGACCAGATCTCTGCTGAGGGAGATGACAACAATAACCACCTGCAATGCTGATTTTTTTTTTTTTTTGTAATTTACCTACCTGCACACCTTACGAACCTGTCTGCCAAACAATTTGTTTTAGTGAGTCAAATTAAATTAGGTTGCACTGGATTTGTAAGCAAGCAAACTTTGCTGGCCGGTTGTGAGACAATAGATGGGCTGGGTGAGGCCACCAAGATGACTAGGAGCCCAGCTACCCTCTACAAAACATAGACAAACTCCAAGTCTCAGTGTTGGCTGCATTTTTTGTTCCAGTTTGGGCCGTGTGCTGGCTAGGCATTATGTATGATGATTGTTTTTCCTACACTGCCTCTCATCACTGGTTTTGCCACAGGTGACAGATGGGAATCAACTGGTTGACAGTTAATTCTTGGAGAACATGAGCTGGCATGAGTCATGATCTGGCCCACAGACTCCCCATCGCTATCATCTGTACTGAAGCAAAAATGGCCCATCACTGCTATAAGCTATCCAGTCCGCTCTGTTCCATCTTAATCACCAGACTCTTAGGCATTAGTCTCACTATTTTTTCCCTGTGATTAATTAAGCCATCACATTCTTTAAAGATTTATTTCCTTTTCTGAAAAAATAAAAAAAGATGGCATTTTTTATTGGAACCTTAAGATTTGATCAATGTCCACAAATGCTATAAGAATACCGTAGGCAAAGTAACAATTTTTAAATCGCCTTTTTTTTCTGCATCCATCTCACTCCTCTATGGTGGAAGTCCACAGATGAAAACTAAAATCCAGGCTGAGGTGAATATAAAAACAAGCCATTTTTTTAAAAACACACCTGTAATCTGATGATCAGCCCTTTAACTGATTCAACTCCAGAGATTTTCTGTGGTGTGAAATGCCTTGAATTCTTGCTGTGATGTATACACATGCATTCAGATGCACACATCTATGTAGACACACGCATAGATATGCATAAATATACACATGCCTACAGACATACTTGCTTACAGTCACACATAAATGTTTGGTTTGCTAAGTATTGCTAAAGAGCCACTACAGTTATGTGATTAATGGTTGAGTAGCATAAACTTAATCTGGCTAGGTTTAATCTGGCTAATTAAGGTTAATTCAAGCGAAAGTAGGTTTGCCTGTATATTAACATGGTGCACATTGCAGTGTGTACTGTAGGAAACCGCAGACCTTTAGTGTGATGTTATGTTGTTAGTTTTGTGAAGTGTGCTTTACCATGTCTTGAATACTACTACACGTGCAAACTAAATTGAAGGTAATATGAATAAAAGTATCCATGTGGCTGTGTATATGCAGTGCTGTACTGCATATTCTTATATATATATATATGCACACATACATAAATATACCTATAAAAGAATATATATACATACAGATATATATACTCACATGCATATGTATATATATATATATTCTCTTGTGAGGCTGAGTAGACCTACTTTCTTATAAACTGCCGTATGTTTATTAAAAGATCTAAGCACAAGTGTGGTTTTATAGTGCTGAGGTTTACATTAAATAGCGCTAAACCCCACAAAAAACATAGAGAATACCGAGATGTATTACAAAGTCCATGTTCAATGAAGACTACTTGTGAATTTCCTACTCTGCTTACTCAAAAGTTCTCCTTCCGATCTGCCTTACCATCTGCATTTCATACCAACAGCAGGGTGCCGATGAGGTATAATAGATAGATTTTCCACATTTGTCTAGACACAAATCTTTTCCCAAAGTGTGCAAACTAGAAATGGCTGAAACGTCAAACATGAGCATGATGCTGGTAGATTTCCTTTCTTTTCTACCTCAGCACAGTGTCTTTCTACTGGCCTATCTGTAAAGAAGGTGGGAATTGATGGGGCAGGGGACATAACAGCTAGCATTTCTCCTCGTGAGAAAGTAGTATGGTGTCCTCGTGAATTCTGGAACCAAATTCTTCAGTTCTAGATGGTTCAAATTATAATCTTAACTTGACATATGACAAACACTCCGAAACACAGATTGCTGGAGCCAAATATAGACATCTGGGAATCTGAAAAAAATTGAGACATGTGCTAGTGGCTTTAAGACAAATGCTAATAAAGGAAACAGAAACGTGATGATTGCCTTTCCTGGAGCATTGCAGAAACCAAGCCCAAGCCTCAAAAAAGGTGCAAAAGTTTGAGAAAGAGGATGAAATAGATGATATGTGACATGACAGTATTTTTAGCAAATCTAAAACTTGAAAGAGCTCAAAGCCTCACCAGACAGTATTCAGTTTTCTCTCAGTTTACATTCTTTTGTGTGACAGGAACTGGATGCTTTCACATGATATACCTGAAACTCAGGGAGGTCAAGCATAGGACATTTTATGGCACAGAGTCCTGTCATGCAAGAGAAAGTGGCTGATGGCCCAATATGTGACAGTTGGAGAAAGTCAGAGTGACTGGAAGTTAAGGTTTACTTGCAACCTGCTGCCAGGGTTACATTTTTGATCTAGTGAGGACAGGCCTTTAAGCCATCTGTGTGCTTGAAAGTGAAGCACATGCAACATAGAAATTCCCTCCATTGTCTCCTGAAGAAATGTGAACTGTTACATGGAGTTATAGTTTTCTTTCTTGATTGTGTCTTGATGCATTCTGTGTGATGTAAACAGGCATTGGTTAGACAGTGTACAGATTTGAAATGAAGAAAAAAGCCAACTTATAAAACTTAGTATCTATAGTATCTTCATGCAGCAGAGATGATGAATAAAATTTTAAATACAAATGATTAATATGAAGCCCCCACTAAAATATACCTAGGCCTCTAAATAGGAGATGATGGTGAACATACCCAGTGTCCATTAACTTCAGAGAAACTAGACCTGAGGATTCTCTTTGTTTAATAAAATATTTCAGGTATCATGTCAGCTTGCTTCATCAGGTAGAGTTGGTGACTGCAGATTTCGCAGCCCCTAATAATCTGCTGAATGGAGAAGACAGAGGAATGGGATGCAAACAAAGTTGCAGAAGAAAAGGGAGAGGTGAAGGGTTGGACAAGAGAGAAAAGCATGCAACACCAGGGAAATTGCAAGTTGGAGACCATGAATTGGGAAGAGAAAGGAGAAAGAGGAGAGTGCAAGCACAGATGATGAAATAAACAGCTGGAGGAAAATGGATGGGCTGCACTGAAGACAAGAGAAAGAAATAACTGAAAAAAACCCACCCAGGCACTCTTGCCAGTCACAGACAACACAAAGCATTGACCCAAAGGGAAATGATTCTGGACCCAACTGGGAGACTATCAGAGCTGTAGGCCTTTGCATGGGATTTTGAAGAAGGGACTTTGCTGATTTTCCTGAAAAGTGGGTTGCTATGGGTTTTAAATGTGGAAGAGCACACATGAAAAGGCATTTTGATTCCTGTCAGAAGACAAAAATTGGAAGAGGACTTGAAACGTACCATTCTGTATAAGGTATTGGATAGACTTAGCAGACAGACTAACAATTAAGACTGCATAAGGCTCTCCATCAGCAGTGTACAATGGGAGTAGGATTTTCTTTTTCCCTGTATGTCAGCCTAGCCACTCAGGCGAGATGAAGAGAATTTCTTCCACTTAAGAAATCCTTTGTTTGGGAAAAAGCTGTTCGGGCCTCTGTTCTCTCCTCAGTCAAATTGTATGTAGTTTTCATGGAGAAGACTTCACTTTCGGAGGGGCATTGGTAACCAAACAGTTTCTGGACAAAGTGTAAAGTGCAGCTAGTCCAGAGTATCCTTGGAGTCTGACAGGGAGGTTAAAGAATGAATGGAAGCATTTTCAAATGCAAAAAGGTTGATATTTATTCTTGCAAAATTTGTCATTGCGATTTTTGTCCTGTGAATCTTTCAAGAGCAGAATTCATGTTTGTTTTCTGCAGGATCGATGCTCAGTCCTGTTCATGTTCTTGTTGAATAGTGTTGACTGTATTCTCAAAACAAGAAAACTGCATGTAAATCTGTATAAAAGATGCCTTGGTCTTTGTGGAAGTGTGGATCATTCCCATGAAAACTATTTAACTAGATCACGCATAGCCAACATCTCTGCTAGTTTCGTTACAGATTTTCTTCTCTCTTGATGTGCAATACTGCATATAATAATGAAACCCGCACTGGAGCTCTTCAACAAGGAAGGGAATGAGACATCCCCACTACCAACATTTATTTAGCCTTGTTGACTGAGATTAAAACCAGTGGATTCTGAAGTTACTTGTCTGTCTGATTTTTTTTCCCTGATTTCATGAATACATATGTGGGCATACTTGGAAAAAGGATGGAATGCACATGTTTATGCATGCACGGATGCATGCACATGCGCATGTGCACGCACACACAGATGGAACTGTACCACCCAACTAAGCCCTGGTGGTTTTATTACCCAGCTTATACTGTAGCAATGATACTAGGCTATCAACTGACACATTTATGTGTAAAACATCCAAAGAATCATAAAATAATCTAAAAAACGTATGACTTCCCAGCTTGTTCACGTTACTTGAAATTTCTTCTTCATAAGGTTAAAAGAAATCTTGGCTATAGTTTGGAATATAGAGGTACTGCAATCGGCTATCTTTCCATTTTACTTTTATTTCACGTTGTTTATATATAGTGTCGGTATCTACATGTTTGCTCTTACAGGTCAGGCTTGAAGTCTCACAGCTGGATTTGACACTAGATCCTACTCAGTGGAAGGAAAGAAGTCTGTATGTCCCATCATTCCAAGAAACCATGTAACTAAAATGCACATTCAGTTCTTTATATCATAGTCTAAATACAGAAATGCTTGGGAGTCCGTTTTGTCAGCAGTATCTCCCTTATTGGATTACTGATTACTGGCAACACACCTTACATGAATCTGCATCTTAAGATTACTTGGAAATTTCACCTGTTGCATACAGTGGCTATTCACTTGTTAATGGGTGTTTCTCACCAGGATCTCATTACATCTGTGCCCCGTGGTCTGCCCTTACTTCCAGTTCGTTTTCAGTGTAGCATTGTGTGCTGGTTCAAGTTCATGTGCCTTTAAATGGCTTGGTTCCTTGATACCTAAAGAAAACATCTCTCCCTTCATGTGTGACCAGGAGGCTGAGATCAGCGGAAAGAGGTGAAAATTATAACCTGCTTACCAAACCATGCCATCAGAATACGGGCTGGCTTGTTGACAGGTCATAGAGCAAAGCCTGGCTTTTCTTTGAGGGGAAAAGAAAGGATGAGTTGGATTGATTGATAAGGGGGCTGCAAATGCCTAGTGGGTGGAAGTTATTTTAGCTTTTTGGATACTATCTCTAATTTAGAACTTCATTGCTGAGTCTGTATTTAAGAATTACATGGTTGTATTCATAAATACATGAAGTGTATTCCAGAAAAAATTAGCAATTTGCTACAGAACTTGTACCTACAAATGATTTTTGCAGCACATATTTGACATTCTGTTGCTGGCACCCTGTGTGTTTGTAGACTGGATGTCTTTACACATCCTGAAACTGCCTCTTTCCAATCCTTGTTTTTTTTCATTAATTTAATGCAAGTAATATTGTGTGTTTCAGCAAGAATAACCCCTCCAGTTCCACATTAGCTTATATATATATTTTTTCAAAATCAGACTCTATTCCCGTTGCCTTTTATTACAAAAACTATAAAGTATGCATAAGACAGGACTGAAAGTCCAGGTTTACGCAGACTACATATTGTTGTCGTTTTTCTTTGACAATTAGAAATAAATGCTGGATGCAAAAACAAAGAAAAAAAAGTCTAAAATTCTCTTCTGAAAGAGAAGAAAAGCTAGAAAGAATATCAAGTGTTTTGTATTCTCTCAGTTATCTGCTACTACATTTGTACTGCATATTTACTAAAGCGAGAGCTGCACTACCCAGTGCTTCTCATTTTAAAACAATCATTTATGGGTGTTAAAGTATTCCTGTGAAAGCAGAAGTGTACTATGTCAATCAAAGCTAATCACTAGTACAGGCAAAGTGCTTTTGTTGGCCTCCATGCTCTAAGCTGCACTTCCACATCTGTGTTTGAAGAGATTAGAGAGGTGCTTCATACAAGAACTGTATTAGTTAAAGCTGATCGACAGTATTTGGAATAAATCATGAAAAAGTTGAGTGCCAGAAGGAAAGGCATGTCGAGCAAGTTCAAAATGGACTCGGGCTAAATCCCGCTCCTTCCCATCCTTCCTACCCTTTCTTCGCCCGGACGCACACGTGTAAACATCTACACACTTGTTCTTCTGAGAGCAGTGCTGGTTGTCTTCCTTCAGCCACTCTGCAGCTAACATGCAGCTACACAGCCAAATGTACTCATGCTTGTTTTTCTTGAGAAACATACTTTTTATTGGCTGAGGCATTGATATTGTATTTGATATGTTTATATCAGTCAGGACTGGCACGGGATTGGGAAATTGGTGTTAAAGGAGAAGAAGAGCTCTTGCAAACTGCTACCATTCAGAGTTCTGCAGCTCCCCCCACCTCGATTTCCAGCAGTGTTCTTGCCTCATGAATGCCATACACTTTCAAATAAATTATGAGTGACAAGTATTTGAACCAATAAAGAGGGCACCATATTTTATATGCAGTAAATTTAATTCCAGATTGTGTTTCACCTCAGCAGTGTGACATGTTTATTGCTGCTGGAAGATGAAAGCACCAGGAGTTAGAGACAAGCGTCAGCAGTTCTAGTGGGCACCAGCAAAATGAAGATTTGACAGACTGGTGGCTGAGCCCGTGAAATGAAATGCCAGATCAAATTTTACCGAAAAGGGGTCAGATGTACTGTCATGCCCCCAGACTCTCAATACCAACTGAATAAATGACTCTGGTTCAACAAGCTGCCGAGGAAGATGGTGTGCGATCTATAATTCACTGCTAGAGGGCTATGATGCATTTCAAAATGCAGTGATGATTGGTAGCGTCAGAGCTGCCTTTGAGGATATGATGGGATGAAGTAACTTCATTGGCACTAAGTGCCTTTGAAAAGTGCAATTAACCACCTTCCAAAATTTGTTATTTAGTCTGCTTTTGCCATCTTTGTCCCACAGTTGGAAGTACAGCTGCCCACATTAAGAATGAAAAACAAGTAATAAGCCACAAACTTGCCCAATAATGTATGCATAAATTTGAGATATTTCTTTCTGTTAGTGTGGTCCAGATCCAAGGAAAAATCTTTTGACAATCAGCTATGAAATGATGTTTGGGTAGCTTCACTTTGGAGGCTGAAAATAATGTGCCTGTTCATTCCAAGCTGAGCTTTGCCACCTTTTGTCATGTGTAGCAGCACTTACTCATGTGAGTTGTCCCACTGAGAATTCTTAGGAACTATTTGTTTGAGGGTTAGTTAACATAAGTAAGGCTGGCAGAATTGGATCTGGTATTTGCATGCAACAAATTATATTAGGGGCAACTTGCATGCAGATTTAATTGCACAATACAGGAAAGACATTTAGAACATCTTTTGGCTTTAGTGAGACACACTCACAACACACCTTCTGGTCAGCAAAACAATTTCTACTGACTCTTAAAAGTTTCAGATCTAACACCATTTATTGCCAATGGCCAGAAACACTAAAAATCTCTATTGGCAACAACTCTTCCAAGATTCAGATAAGAACAGAGTGTCAAATCTGCAGGTCAGCAAAGTAAACTCTCTGCTTCTTAAATCCATCCTGTGTCTGCTGGGAAGACAAGACATATTTCAAGCTGCTGCTGCTTAGAAATCGTTATAATGTTTTTGTTTTCACATAACAGAGGATGGCTGTTCCAGAAGTTTACCTCATTCCTGGTCATAAATCCTCTGGTTTGAGACTGAAGTTAGTCATGGGCAGTTTGTACCTATTTGTTCTTGTGTCAGTCTTTTCAAAATAGCTTCAAACATGGGTAAATATCTTTTCACACTCCCAGGCATTTTCCAGCCTGATGCATATATAGTCAGTCACTTGGGTTTTGTTTTGCTAAATTTAACGAGATCTTAGATTTCCTTTTAATATGACAGACTCTAGGATCCCTGGTCATCGTAGTATTTTCATATCACTACTTCAAATATATCAGAAACTATATTGAACCTGCAATTTGAGTAAAACTAAACATGGGTAAGTAGAGTTCTAAACAATATTGCAGATAAGGGAAATAATGGTATATAAAGATATCCATAGGTTTGAATGACATAGCTCGATCATCCCAATTTTGCACTTTTAATTTTCATGGCAACCCCATGCAGACAGAGTACAGGTACCACCAGCACTTGGATGGGGCAACATCTGGGACATCTGGAACATCTTTCTAGTGTCTGACTGCCTGAGCTCCCAGATATTTTCTTATGTTTGTGATATTTATATAACTCGACTGACTTTTCTGTGGACTTCCCAGGGTAATGCTGGGTACTTATGCTTGGTATTCCCCACTGCTGTCTCCCATCGCTCCTGTGTACCCATACAAAAGACTGGAGAAGATACTGGTAGCATTTTAGTTGGCTCAGACGCTTACATGAGTGGAAGTGATTAGGCCTATAGGACCTTGTGGGTTCCAGGCTACTCATATATGGCTGAGCCTCAGCAAAATGTTGACAATGCTAAGGAGAGAAGCGACAGTTGAGGAACCCAAGTTCCTCAATGCTGCTAATGCTGCTAATGCTGCTAAGTCTGATTATCCTCCAAGTCCATTTCTCAAACCTATAAATTAAAGGGTTGAAAAGACATACCTGAAAAGAAAGAGGTAGGTGTAATTTCCTATCGCTTTAATGAGGTCCCTTGCTAAATGTTCTGTGCTTAGGTGTGACTCTCTCTGCAGGTCATTTGGTGGTTGCTTAAGACTGCCTTTGTCATCAGGTTGCCTGGACTCCTTACCCTCTTTGTCACTTCCTAACTAGTATGGACATGCAATTCTCTGCACAAGTTCTGCAGAACGAGGTGCGGTGGTACGTCACATCGTCACCAGAAGATGGACAGTCCTTCAGCTCATAGTACAGAGTGGAACACAAGATTAAGGCAGGAACATAATGTATATGTAAGCAAGTTAATATGCTACGAGGAACATCAAGTAATGCGGCCTCCATTTGAGGAGGACGTTTTTTTGCATTTCTTGCAGATCAGTTTAACCCTGACTTCCACTCGTCTTGTCTGTCCTTTTAAATGATCCCAATGTCTGACTCTTAAAGCATTATTATTTAGAATAAACAATACAGCTTTTATTAGTTTAGAGTTTGTTAAACCATGTTTTATTTTAATTCAGCTGCAATAAAGTTAATGAACTACAATAATTGCTACAATAAAACTCCATGCAGGCCATTGTACATAGAGTATGAACGCCACCGGTCCTTGGGCAGTGCTAACAATGTGCAGAGATTCCACAAAATGCTTCAGTATCTTTCCTCCAAGAAAATCAAACAAGCAAACCAACAAATTATTCAGAAGTCTAACCGATGACATTGTGTCAGGACGTCCTGTTACTCTAACAACAGACTTTGTACCCACAAGTCAGTAATTCCTGAGCTGAGCAAGTGCCAGGTCTAGGGTACAATCATTTAGAGCCATGTTTTATTGCATGCTTCATGTATATACATATGCATATATATAGAAAGAGATATACACATACACATATATGCATGCATTTTACACATACACATATATATGCATTTAGCTGCGCCAACTAGTGCTTTTTTTTTAATTAGCTCCTTTAGCTTTGTCTTACATTTAAATTACATTGTTCATGCTTTGTTCTTATAGGAACTGTCACACAGGGAACATGCATGTATTCACACTGAGCTAATGTGTCCTTATCTTAAACTTCTATGAATTTATTGTTTTCAATATAGAGGTATTGCAGAAGCAATACTTCATTGAATGTCACCCAAAATGTCTTAAATTAAAAGCCTCAGAAACAAAGCCAAATATTGATCTAACTCCTTATGCAACACTGTATTAGAGGGTTTTTTTTTTCTCATTTGTAAAGTTAGGGTATTACTGAAGCTTTTCTGCATAAAATCTGAAGGTTTTACTCTGAAGAAATTCTGCAGCAGAATTTCCAATGCGAATATCAAGAATAGGCATTCAAAAATTTATATAATACAGAAAAGTTCTATGTTTATCTTTGGCATCAATAACAAAATCTTTTTTATAGAATCAGAGCAAGTATTATTAATGGTAAAAGAACAATTATTTTTTTTAATGAAAAGACAATCTAGTAAAGGACAATTCATATGCACAGTGGGGTTTTTATATTTATTTCTGAGTTACTGTGTCCACATAGTCAGATTCTTTATGTCTTTCTATAGTTTGTATGTATGTTTAAAATATCTTAAATCATTACCATATTTAATCCTGAGATGTACTAAGGAAGCAGAAAGCCTTTTATTTGAATGTAGTAAGTTGTAACCCTTTTCCACTTTTTTTCTTACAATAACTTTCCAATTTACTTTTATTCGTATTGTATGAAAAATCTTCTGAAAACAAATGAATTCTGTTGTTCTAATTCTTTTCAATGATTCCTAGGTTGATTAAAGCTAACTCCAGAAATCCTGCAGACAATCAGATCTTGCTACTTTATTCAAATAAATTTTTTATTTGAACTCTTTTCAAGTTTTGCATAATTATTAAACCTATGAAATTTAGCTTTTACTCCTTCTGTATTTCAAATACAGAAATGACAGAAATGTTTTTAATGGATGTGACTGCATTTTGCCTGTGACCTGTGTTAGTAATAATTTCTTAACAACTCGTTGCTAATCAATACCATATATGTAAGTATTTAATTGTAAGCCTGTTCATAGATCTAATAATGTTGACAAGGCTATCTATATGTTTTTAATTACATAATAAGTTGCAGAATTGGACTGCAATACTTGTTACAGCCCGAATCAGATCACCACAAGGATTAACAGGACAGCTTACTCTGACAGACCCTCAGCTAAGAATAAGCTGAAATAGGTTCAGCCCCACATGATCTTGCTGAATATTTCAAGCTGTATAAAGTTTATGTTATTTTAATACACATCAGCTTTTTGGGAGGGAAAAATATTGAAGTCAAGCATGAAGAAAATGGATCCAGTGTCTAGCTCAGGCAGAGTTTCTTTGTCAATTTAGGTAAATCCCTTGATTTTTCAGTGCCTCAGTTCTCCATCCATAAACAGAGGAATTAATAATAGCCTCTTTATCTGCCTTATCTAGTCATACAGACGGCTCCTTGGAGCAAGGTTTGTCTCTTGCCGTATGTATGGCATTATTGAAGTGACATTGCATTCCTTCCCTTCATTTCTCTTTATGTTCAGCTGAGTTAGCCTTTAAGGTTCTAAAAGCATGCAGTATTTTATTAGTTTTTGTAAAGTGGCTAGTGCTATATAAATGAGGAAGGGTAAAAACGAAAGCAAGTCATAAATCATATTTAGCTATGAAAATACTTAATGACTGCAATTGATGGTAATTTCAACATTTCCTTAATCCCCCTTTGTAAAATTATCTCAATCTAAACTCTTCCAACAAACGTTCTGTCTTCATTCTGAACTCTATTTCAGATACTTTTTGTTCAGTAATCTTAATAAAAGTATTTTCATCAGAGTTCATCTTTTTTAAACCTTTTAAATTGTACTCACCTCTTTTGTGAGGCAGACCATCAGCTGGGGTAAATCAAAATATTTTCAAAGTATCTCTGTCAAAGTGTAAAGCTCTGAAGGGTGATATTGACCATTTATACTGACTCAGATCTCCTGTCTTCCTTTACATCATTGAAAGGTCTTGGCCCAGTCCTTCTCAGCAAGTATCACACAAAATTCAACATTTGAGCAGATCACCCCAGTCTCCTTCTTCCAATTTCAAAAGCATTAATCTTCTCAAAACTCTCTCACCTGTTTGTCTTTTTTAGTTTTCATATGTCTAGATTTTTAGAAGTTTGAAGTTAATTTGAATATTTACTTTGTTACCTAAGCAATTAGCATTTTGAGCGAAGGAACACTCCCATTAACATTTTAGTTAGACTAGAATATAATTCTAAATTGAAATCTCAGTTTTTGCCTAAATCTAGCAGAAGAGAATTCATCAAAACTGTATGCCTGTTGTCTTCTAGATCTAGAAGATAATTATTTTCCAATATTCTATTTAAGATACACACAATCAAAATCTTGCCCATTTGCGTTACTTCAGAATGGTTTTATAAGATTAGAAAATACTAGGACGTGTTTTTTGTGTAACAAGAACACAGTCACACCCTTTGAGCTGTAAAAAAGGCATGAAGGTGGGCTCTGATTTCGTACACTGCAAATGAGCTCATTCCTAAGGAGACCTTCTGCATGAGAAGACCCATCAGCCCATCCAGACAGCCTCTGTGAGTAGGGTTTTGGGTGCTGAGACAAAACACTTGTGTCACAGTGCTAAAAATTTTTGATTCCTGGGTCTCTTGAGAAATTGAGGAAGAATATTAGTTGAAGAGAAAGGCAAGTGACAATACAGAACATAACTGGGAAGAATATTCCTGTAGTGTTTTGTGAAGGAACTTTAAAAGCAGAAGAATCATTATTCCTAACCCATCTTTGAATTTAAATTGCACACTTAAGCAAACTTTGAACTCTACCACACAATAAGCATAACAAGTAAACCTGTGCTTTTAATAGTTAATCATCTGATGCATGACAAGTATCATTCTGAATTCTGTGTGAACTGATTCACAAAAATCATTCAGTAAATTAATGTAGTTTTGCAATATTATCAGTAAAATAGGCAAGCAGCCAAATGTCTAATGACAAATTGAAGGGTTTTGAGATGTGTCTGTCTTTGTGGAATATCAAAATTGTTTTCAAAACAGAAGCACCCTGGAAAAAATTGAGCAACACCACGTGAACCATAGCACTATTATGAAAATTCAATAAATAAATAATGTGACTTATATGCAAATAAATTTATCTATCCTTCAACTTTGCTATCAAATATTTTTTAGTGGTCCACTCTGACTCCGAGTGAAACAAATGGTGACATTCCCTTTGGTTTTCAGAGAAATATATTTCCTCCTATATCCAGCTTTTATTCAGATCTGGTATACTTTTTTGGCAATATAAATACCGCATTTGTAAAGTCTAAAAAGGAGCCACTCAGAAGAGAGGGTAGCAATCCGTCAAAGCAGTGGTTATTGTCTGGAGCATTACCTGTCTTGCAGGTGCTATTCCCCTTCATTTATCTTTCAACCTCTATCTGATGGATTGAATATTATCGCTGTTTTGGCAATCAGATCCTGAACATGCCTCCTATTTAACTCTGGGCTGTAAAAAAGGGAAAATTAAAAACCATTATGAGACCTCCATATAATTAATCTTCAGAAGGCTTGAAGCTTAAGCATGTAATGTCCTCAGTATACTGTCTACTGTAACAAGTAACAGAAGGGGAAAAAAAAGACAACATATCAACACACTTTATCCAAGGGAAGAAATTCCAGTTGTAGCATTAAATATAAATACAATAGTGTGTTGGCATAATGTAGTAAGGTTTCTGTACTATTAAAGGCTTTGTTCTAAAGCGTATCTGTGTACACAATGAGATGATGAACACAGTGCATCACATAGCTAAATTTAATATATGCAGGGGTATGATGTTTGCAATGCATGCATTTCAGCAGGTCCCATTAGTGCGCCTTTCCCCTCCAGTGAAAACAGAATGAACCACAGCCCCTTCTGGTTTGCATAAAGCAAACAAAATTAGATTTGCTTTGCTGAATTGAAACCCGCTTGGGATTGTGAGCCTCTCTCGGGGACAAATTACTTCAAACAATCCCTTTGTACCATAACAAAATCAAAAAATTCAGGCCAATCAACATGGCTCAAAACCCTTAACACAAGAATTAATAATACAACCTACTCTATTTTTATTGCTTCTGAGCTACAGATCCTTGTTTTAATATAATTACACTTATTTGTGGTCCACATGTTAAATAAGCTTGCATATGTTAACTAATGTGACATAAAACAACTCTTATAATTTCACTATTGCAACCAGTTTTGTTCCCCCTAGAGTAACATCCCTAAGATAGGACAAGCTGAACTTTAACTGCATTAAATTAAATCTATATTATGATTTTTTGGCCTATATATAGATGGAATAGTAGACATTTCTGAAGTTAAATATGTCAAAATTATTTCATTTAAATTCCACTGTAAATCGTATTTCCTCACGAGTTCCCAAATCTGACCCTTCCTTCAAAGAAACCACTTGTTCTTTCTAGCAGAAAAATCTCATTTAAAGTGGCAAAGTGTTTTCTGCGCTTATTAACAAAAGAACATTACTCTTGATTGGTCTAATCCCGGTCATGAGCACAGTATACTTGTATGCCACACTTAACTCCAAACTGAACTGATTTTTAAAATATTACCAGATTTTTAGACTACATTTTAAGCATTGAGACTACTTAAGTTGAAACACTGTAAACGAAGGCAGAGATTGTATTTGCTTTGTTCATCAGACACACCCAAAACGAACCACAGGAAAGTATATTTGTCTTTTCTATTTTCATCAATATTTTATATATTGCTCCAGACAGTATTATTTCTTAGCATTTTTCAAACTCCAACCTTAGTGTTGAACAATATTATTTTAAATACAACAAAATAATGGCAAACATAACTAGCTCTGATTTTCCATCTTAACATAATACAAGATTATGGACAAAAAAGCAGGAGGTCACTTTTATTACTTTCTAATAAGGCTTTACCTTATATGAGGCTATAAGCAATATATCAAGATGTCACTTTGTGCCTCCTAATATGACATTGTGGTGATGGAAGGAACCAAGGAGTTAGCACAATTTTCTGAAGTATTCTCCCCAGAAGCGTGTTTCTGCAATGCACAGTCTCAAGCACTTGGAAAGGAAAATGCTGATGTAGGGCAGAATTATACCCTGACTCATAGTCCATCTAACCCAACTGATGGATGTATAACGTATCAATCAAGACAGTTCTGCTCCTGGAATATATATTTTCTTCAAAGAAGACAAAAACAACCTTTACCCAATTTAACCTGAAAAATTAAGCCTGGAGATACACAGAAGAAATAAAAGGTTGAGTAGAGTGAGCAGTGCATTTTCATTGTAGCCATAGGAACGTCAGAACGAACGTTTGCATTTAAAAATGGTGCTAGGAAATTAAGATACAAAAAACCAAATAGAGAACACCTTAACTATGCCCCACAGTGTCAGTGTGCATGCATACATGACTATCAGATAATAACACTTGTAATCTCAGTAAAGCTAACAATGATTTGTTAAGACAGCCTTTGCCTTCTTTCATGTTGCTGTAAAGTGGACGGCATCCACTAACTAGAACTTCTTGCTATAACTCCAGATTCCTCAGGACACCTATTTTCTTTGGACTTTTAATCGTTATTGTATTTGTAGAAGATAATAAATCGTGTTCTCCCTAACTTTGCTCCAGACAGACAAATATATTTTTGCAGTAATATCAAAATATCATTATATATTGGAAGGAACATGGTCTCCAGAAGAAGGTCAGATGGTCATTTGACAAGCTCATAAGAAACATCATAACTAGAGAGATATGGTACCGACCATGACAGAATAAGGAATAAGGATTTATTGATATCCATGTTTTAGACAGATTTTAGTGCTTTAAAGTGGACCAAGAAAACAGACTTTTCTTACGCATATTTTGATTTTAAAAGGTTAGTCCTGGCACAATCAATTTACTTTTCAGTCTCTGATTGGTGTACTAGGCTATATCACCAGTCCACAAGAGATACAGAAACTTCTACAAAATGAAGTTGCCCCCGGTTTGCCAAGATGAGAGAGTCAAAAGCAGAGGCAATGAAAGGGCAGCTCTAGTAGTAGCAGGAAGTGTGAGTGGTGGAAGTGTGAAAGAGGAAGAGCTGGTAGCAGGGGACCCTTTAACACAAGGGACAAGTGGGCTAACCACTACCCAACTGTAAACTATTAATCTGACCTGAAGGCTAATACTCAAAGCACAACGCTACTCTGTATACTCTGGAATGTTTCTTACCTGCTGCTTTCTGGTGCTGTTTTGTGTCAGTCTAGATCCTGCAGTACAGACAGCCCTATGCTGTAGCCCATAAAAGCCTCAGAGTTACAATAAGCATTGTGCTAGAATCCCCTCTGAGGTCAATTGCATGGATGTGTGAATGAACACTTACTACAACATGTTTAAATACTGGTAAAAACAATGTTTGTGGAAACTTGTTGTGTGATAGAGCGAGTTCAGATATATTGCCATGCGTTATATGCGTATCATATTTGTGCAATACAGTTCTCTCAAACCTCTGTTGCACCGTGCAGCCACTGCATGTCACTATTAAGACAGAGCAATAGAGAAAGATTTCAGAAAGACTCATAATTTTGTAGTGGAGAGGGATCCCACAATGAGCTAAAAAGCTACCTCAGAACCTATGTATTTATTTATTTATAGGTAAAACCTCAAACAGTTAAAGTGCTCAGAAGAGTTCACAGACCACTCCATACTGCACAATTTAGATTGTATAGGGTTTTCCGTGTACTTGTTATGTGTTTAAGTGTGTGTTAAACCGTTAGATCCCAAGAAAATCATAGTCATTCATGATTCATTGAGTCATTCATATCTGAAAGTTGTGCCCTAGTGCTAGTGTATTTTCTTGGGTTGAGATATGTTCCTCCTACAAAATATATAAAGTATTATCCATGGGCAATTACCCGCTTCTACCCGTATTTCAGCAACATAAATTATTCATATTATGTAATGCAGCATAGAAGTGGTGTACTCTGTCAGAAACTCAGCCTTTTTTTTTGTTGTAGTGGGTATTTTTTAATTTAATCCTAGGGCAAAATACTTTTCAAATCCACACGATAATGGTTTGTTTCAGTATTCTGGACTCCCTAGGTGTGCAGATTTCCAACAGTTATAAAGGAAAATATGTACATCAGTACAGATGATCAATGTAATTAAGAGGTATAGAGCAGATCTGAGAGGAAATTTTGGCCTTATAGGAATATATCATGCTTTCAAAGGCAAGTGAGGTTAATTAAATTTCTATAATTAAATCAATTATGGGTACTAATATATTTCTTAAACTGTAGGACCTGCAGAGACTTCTCATCTCCATGTTTTGGCACATCCCTTTCTGCTATGTTCTGTCTCAGTTCTAAGACCCAGGTCTGCATCCTCTCTCCTTGCTTCTTTTTTGACTACACTGGGGAGAAAAGCACGGCTTGATCTGGAAGGGAGTTTGGTTCCTGACATGGACAGCTAGGGAACTGGGACTCCATCTCCCTTAGTTCACATCTGCTGCACAAGCACCATGACAAAATCAATGCAAGTTGCAGCTCCTTTGTGCCGTGTTGGACAAATGCAGGTTAATATTCCTGCTGTGAAGTGCTTATGCTCAAACCCTAGACAGTACATGATATGATGATATTTGATTACTCTGAGAATTTGGGTTATATTTTTCTACCTTCGACCCCAATTTACCTTTTCACTGTTATTTTGTTATGAATTGTTATAACAAGTGTTTACAGAGCAGTGATGATGATCCTTAATGGTACTTTTCCAAGGAAGTTAGGCATCACCATTGCAAGAACTGTTCTAACAATAATATTAATTCACTGACTTTATATGAAAACCTCGATACTGATCTTATAAATAGTTCCTGCTAATGCATTTTGGATGAAATGCTGCCAGGTTTTAGTGATGCAAATTAAGATGACTGTAAAATTGTTACTTAGCGATTTTGTTAAATGTAAATTTGCAGTGTTGGATAGTGTCATTCTGTTTCTTGCCGTATGTTCAAGCTAACAGGCAGAACCATGCTCATTTGTATAATGTTAATATCGTCTTGCTTAACTTTTATAACATTCTGCACAAATTAATGTGAGATCCTAATAATCAGGCCAGCTATTAAAGAATTCTGTGATGTGTTCCAAAATGAAGTGTGTAACGCCTATTGGGTTCACACAATAATTACAGCCTGACTGCCGTCTGCTCTTCTCATCACAGTGACACCTGCTAACAAATATGTTGCTAACTGTGTTTGCAGCATTACAAATAGGTAGGCACTTACTGACTGCTATGGGGTGAGGGTACTTGGCCTGTGTACTTACCAGAGGAAGGTGGTTTAGCGAGTCTGCTTTGATGATCTGCTTTTCACAGTGTGAAGCTCTATTTTGCACCCTAGAGTTCCCAGGTATGGTGTTACAGCACAGATACTTCTTTTTTCACCTCCCCATTTTCCTGCTGTCGTGTCCTTTTGTGGTTGCAGGTTTTTTGGTTTATTGGCATTTCTGCCGAAAAACATTTGAAAGATTTGGGAAGCTGGGGGTCAAAAACTTCCTTTTGTGTATGTCTACGTGTGTAAGCACACATGCGTGTGTGAGGCAAGAAAGCAAGAGGGAGAAAGAAAGAGATTCCTTCTTTACCATTGCAGCTTTATGTATACAGTGTCTAGTTCAATGTGGATCATATGCAATAAAAGTATCAGATGTATCTTTTCATAAATAATTACACACCCTATCTGGGAACATTCTAACGACCTGAAACATATTTCTGCAAATACTCTTAATAATGAAAAGGATAATTGTAAAACCCGGTGAAGTAAATTCATGACATGTTAAATGTACGATATCTAGTTTCATACAATGCACAGAGACATCCCTGAGTGATACTGTTCTTCAAGGAGGAAGGGTGCAAGAGCAGGCTGTCTTCATGTGCCGGAAGACAAGCTGGTGGGAAGGAAGACCAACCTGGTCAAACATAGAGCCCTGGCCGGAACTCAGAAAAAGAGGAGAGTTTATGACCTTTGGAAGAAGGAGCAGGCAACTTTGGAGAACTACAAAGACATTTTGAGGTTATGCAGACAGAAAATTAGAAGAGACGAAGCCCCACAAGAACTTAATTTGACTACAGAGGTAAAGTACAATAAAAAAATGTTTCTATAAATATATCAACAGCAAAAGCAGAGCCACAAAGAATCTCTATCCTTTAGTAGATGTGGGAGAAAACTTAGGAACAAAGAATGAGGAAAAGGCTGATGTACTTAATACTTTCTTCGCTTCAGTCTTTTAATAGTGAGATCAGTTTTCTCTGCTTATCCAGCCTCCTGAGCAGGATGACGGGGATGAGAGTGGAGCCCACATAATCCAAGAAGAAACGGTTAATAACCTGTTACATCACCTAGACATCCACACATCTGTGGAGCCAGATGAGATCCATTTGAGAGAACTGAAGGAACTGACAGAAGTGCTCAGCAAGCCACTTTCAACCATTTATCAGCAGACTTGCCTAACTGGGGAGGTCCCACACGACTGGAGATTAACAAATATGATGGCCATCTGCAAGAAGAACTGGAAGGAGGATCTGGGGAATTACAGGCCTGTCATCCTGACCTTGGTGCCAGGGAAGGTTATGGAGAAGATTATCTTGATTGCCATCATGTGGCACTTACAGAACAACCAGGTGATCAGGCCCAGTCAGCATGGGTTTAGGAAAAGCAAGTCCTGCTTGACTAAGCTGATCTCCTTCCATGACAAGATGATCCACATAGTGGATGAGGGAAAGCCTGTGGATGTTGTCTACCTAGATTTCAGTAAAACATTTGACACAGTTTTCCTCAGGATTCTCCTAGAATGTCTTGGATGGACCTAATTTGTGCTGGGTTAAAAAGTGTCTGGATGGCCAGGCAAAGGATTTATGGTAAGTGGAGTTAAATCCAGTTGGTGGCCAGTCACAAGTAGTATTCCCCAGGACTCAGTGTTGGGGCCAGTTTTGTTTAATATCTTTATCAATGATCTGGAAAAGGGGATAGAGTGCACCCTCAGTAAGTTTGCAGATGATACCAAGTTGTGCAGGAATGTTGATGTGCTTGGGCGAAGGAAGGCTTTACAGAGGGTTTTGCACAGGCTTGATTGACGGGCTGAGACCAATTGTATGATGTTCAACAAGCTGAAGTGGCTGGTCCTGCCCTTGGGCCACAACAACCCCATGCAACAATACAGGCTTAGGGATGGCTGGCTGGAAAACTGTCTGGCAGAAAAGGACATGGGCGCACTGGTTAATAGCCAGCTGAATATATGACCCAGCAGTATGCCCAAGTGGCCAAGAAGGCCAATAGCATCCTGGCTTGTATCAGAAATAGTGTGGTCAACAGGAGTAAGACAGTGATTATCCCCTTGTACTTGGTGCTGGTGAAGCTGCACCTTGAACACTTTGTTCAATTTGTGCCCCTTAGTACAAGAAAAACATTGAGGTGCTGGAGTGTGTGCAAAGAAGTGCAACAAAGTTGGTGAAGGATCTCGAGTACAAGTCTTACAAGAAGTGGCTGAGGGAACTGGGACTGTTCAATTTGGAGAAAAGGAGGCTGAGGGGAGACCTTAGTGCTCTTTATAACTGCCTAAAAAGAGGTTGTAGTGAGGTGAGTGTTTCTTCTCCCAAGTAACAAGTGCTAGGATAAGAGGAAGTGACTTCAAGTTGTACCAGGAGAGGTTTAGGTTAGAGATAGGAAATATTATATGACTGAAAGGGCTGTCAAGCACTGGAGAAGGCCGCTCAGGGAAGTGGTTGAGTCACCATCCATGGAGGTTATTTGTTTACGAGTGTCTGGTTTAAATTCCAAACAAAAAAACATAAATCAGAAGTAATAGCATGTTCATCAAACACCAGCTTCATGTTCCTTGCTGCGGTTCAGCCAGTGATTAAATACCCTCGATGAACATAATAAGTGAATACTTCTTACCCAGCCCTAAGACATATGTTGACTTCCTTACTACTTCTGTTGGATTGCTAGAAACAATAAACTTTTTCAAAATCAAGCTTTTAGGTCTTCCAAAATGTATGACGTATGAAAATTAAACACATATTTGTAGATGGGATGGGAACGGGATGTTTTAGAAAGGAAGGGAATTTCCGATATCAGGATGCAGACAAATTCTTGAAAATGATGGAAAGTTACTTCCAATCCTTTCAATTTTCTTAAAAAACCCTCTTAAAATGGGAAAGCTCAACTGGATACCTAAGTGTAGACAAAGTGAATATTCAGTAAACTGCCAAGGTGTCCAAATTGGGAACATATAAAGCCATAGTAAGTGGTATTTCTGTGACACTATATTGTCCAAATAAAGTAAGTTCGGTGTTTTGGACACTGAGCAGTTTCAGGAAACAGAAGAGATTTGACTACAAAAAAAATTTCTGGTCACAAAATCTGCAACATGCTGATGCAGATGGTTGTTTTTCTAACCCACACGGGTCTGGAAAAAGTTGAGAAAAAGGCAGTTGACTTATCAATGGTTTGAGTTCAAAAGTAACTTTCAGTTTAGCTAGTCAACACCTTCAAGATTTTCCTTGCCAAAGAAGCTTGAACTTTTGTAGTGTGACTACTTTAAAGTAGAGCTCAAGTTATTTGATGTAAGATGTAAAAGTTGCACTCCTCCTGGCTGCACTGTCACTGAAGCTTGTGTTGCAGATCAATGCTGAAAGTTAGAGATAAGTTATGCCCACTTTGGGATACTGTGGTCGGTCCATGTCCTACCAGTTTGTGTGGTTCTGTTTGAAGTAATGATTCTGAAGGATAAATTAAGTCTGCTATTACACTTCTGCAGCCCACTGTTTTCAGATGATACTCTTGTGGTACAGGAGGCTGATGAGTCAGGTGTGTCTGAAAACATTGAGGGTGATGGAGAAGATTGAACAGAATCATGGTCATCACTTGGTCTAACAATTCGCTGTTATTTGAACTATTTGAACTCCTTTGGTTGTTTCCAAACATTAAAATTTCCCATGCATATTTTGTATTTCAAAAAAGTTTAAATTCACTGTAATTGTGAAATAAACCAAGCTGCCAAAGTGCACCAAACACTACGAAACAAATTTGCTTCTTTCTTGCCTTCCAAATAAGGGTCATGTAAAAAGGCCAGAGGTGCGAGCAAGGTCGTCCTCATACCTGGCTCTTGTGAAAGGCCTTTCACACAGAGGATGTGCACAAGTCCCAGAGGCTCAGCTTTCTCGTTAAACAGATGTAGCAAGTCTTCTGACTCTCAGAACTTTTCACCTCTTTCTTCCATTCAACTTTTTTCAAGATAAGAGACCATTTTTTCTGCCATTTCCTGATGTTTTCTTACAGTATTTTATAGTCTGTGCTACATTTAACCACAAAAAATAAAAGCTGGAAAACTAAGAGGTAAAATATCTAAAATATTCTTAAATCTAGTCCTACCCAGGACAAATACTTACCTTCTAAGAGCCAATCATATTAACATCCACAAAGTAAGACAATAATGACAGATGGTTGTGTGTCTCACGCTAATTTTAGGCTTGCAGATAGATTGCCTGTTTGGCTTCTCTTCTGGCTCTGACTGGACCAGGAAAACCACTCCCTCAGTTACTATGTCCAGAATTTTAGGAGACCTCCAAGGAATTTGATAGTAGTAGGGGCTTAATCTCAATACCCCGGGATGCATTAAATCCCATAGATGTAGAAAAGGGTTGCTGTTGATCTTGATACATACGCTATATTTTATTGAGGAGTACTTTTCATCTATTTGAACTACATAAGTGAACTTTCTAAGATACTAAATGACTTAAGGCAACTCACTTTATGAATATTCTAATTTAACCAGGCTGATTTGTAATTTTTCCATTTTCTTACTGAACTGTTTAAGATCAAGCACATCAAATATGAAAACTAAAACCTAACTAAACAGTTTGAGATTTAGAAAATTTATGATGGATTTTTAAATCCAAGTGAACAATTGGTTTCTTAATCTTATCATTTGTTCTTGATTCATGTTTTTTTTTTCAAAAGTAATTCTTAAAGGATTTAAATTTTATAATATTCAAAGGACAGAAATGTTCAGGATTTAAGTGATTTAAATTCACACTCAACAGGAGATTGAATGACACAGGAATTGATGTTGGAGAGTGCAGTCTATCATCTTCATGGCACTGGTCCTATCCATTTTTCTTGGTGCTTATATATGTCCATAGTAGTGGAATCTATTAGTTCAAATCAAATATAGAACAGATTGTATTATGTAAAGGCTAATCGGAGGTGTATGGTAGTTAGAATTAAGAAAAAATACATCAACACCTACCAACAGTTTTCACGTACTAGAATGTGAGATAGCTCAGCTATTTCGTATCGTAAGCACAGGTAGAGGCAAAACTGATATTAAACATCATGGCGGGAAACTGTTAGTAAGTTTTTGCTTTTTAACAGAAACAACTCTGAGTATGGCTTGGTGGTCCAAAACTTGGTGTCCACATTAAACAGTCCCCCTTCTCTCTTCTTCAGGGACACTAATTGACAAGCTCAGCAAAGACACCAAGGACTGAATGAACATAGAGACTGAAAAATATGTTTGTCTTTGGAGGTGCCATAAGTAGGTCAGGGTTGAGAGATGTTGACAAGATATCTTATGGAAAATTGCACTGCCTGCAGCATATCTGTAATTAGGATAAATTGAGGAGTTCTGTCTCATATGATGCCAATTCAGGTTCTTTTACAAGGCTGAAATCAATTTTAGAACACAAAAATTCATCGCTATAAGTTACAGTAAAACACCTGGTTAATTCTGTACAACCACGTATATTTCTAAGCTATCGAAATGCGGAGACCATCAAGTATTTTTCCTTTACCTTCAGTTTGACATACTGTAAATATTATCTTCTTCAGAATATAATATTATTTCATAATTACAGGTATAGCATTGTCTTTTTGATTAATAGCATGTTTATCAGGAATGGCTGTCTACAAGCCACTCGGTTATTTCACCTTAGCTACAGTTGCTGCTATTACTTGGGTTTCACTGATCACTCTGTAGAATTGATTCTGATCAGATTTTGAAGGCTTGATATTGTAAGAGTTATTTTAAGTAAGAGGAAGTTTTATCCTGAAGGGTCCTATAGATGTAATTTATAATTAAAAAAAAAAGAGATTTACTCAGGTAAATCAGGGATTTTGGTTTTGTTTTTTGTTTTTTGTTTTTTTTTACATTAAGAGCTTTGAAATGTTATTTTATCTAGAGAATGAAAAGGAATACCCTTGATTCTATTGAGCCATTTAGCTGAATGTGTCTCTCAAACCTGTTACCCCAGTGCTTAGCATCCTGATTTCAGTCTTGCAATTAAATCATGACCTTTCCCACACGACAGAGTTGTTGTCTTTAATAATTTTTTTTAAAGACTTATGGCTCAAATGTCATCGCTGGTCTTATTTCCTATTCCTAACCTGTAATTTGGCAAATAAGAATAGAACCTAGAAAAGGTTATCCATTATCAGTTACATCCTTTAGCTCAGAAGCATCTTGAATTGGCAAGAAGCTGACAATTCACCAGATCTTTTCCACCTCCAGCTTCTAAACTATATTTATCTTCAGGTCCTGCAAATCAACTGTAACGAAAAGAGTGTGTCTCTAATTAATGCCCTAGATGTGTGTCAGATACATTGCACTGTAAAAAATGCTCCATTCTTTCTGAATCTGTGATTTTGTACGAGAAACAGGTTAGGAACAGGAATATCTTACTCAGCTTGTTTTTCCTAACCATGTGCAGCTGTGTCACAGGGATCTCCTAGTAATCAGTGTCATATAGTTACACCAATCTTTCTCCTTCCTTAGCCCTCTGGGAAGATGCCACTGTTCTTTCGAGGAGCTTATTACTTCTCTGGTATCAAATCTGCTATATTAATTGAGACATGATGGGATGGGGAAGAGAGAGGAGGATTTTAGAGAACTGTGGCTTCCCTCCAGCTGTACCTTGCTGACCAAAATGTAAACAGTAAATGGCAACCCTACAAACCTAGACTTATGAAAATATATTTCCCTGATGAAAATTGTACTCACGGACTAAGGTAAGAAAAGCCAACCTCTTTTATCCCTTTCATACTCATTTATATCTCAAATTCAACTCCAAACCATCTGCTGTCCTGTCTCACAAATTGACCTTAAGAGGTTAAGATGTTTGGTTTAGCTGAGATAAACATATAGAATTCATATGACTATTTCAAATCACTCATTCCTTTGATGAGAAAGAAATTTCCTGAAATTAGACTCTCTCAAAAAGGTCTAGAACTAAGACACGTAATTTTAGATAAAAATACTAGCATAATATTAATCCTGTCACAGTTCCAGCTTGGAAGACACAGAACCTGGATGCATGCAAGAAGCATGTGAAGATTATGAGAGGGTAAAAAATTGTATAGATTCACTGTTAAAAATGTGAAGAGATTTTGAGAGCAGACATACCTGAAACATAGCTTTGTTATTTACTGAATACAGTCGAGTTGCTCAAATTCAGTAATTTCTTGCATGAAGTAAAGTCTTAATATTGTCCCTGACATCCTCTTGAGGGACCCAACCATTTTGACTGTAATGACATGCCTATTCTAAAGCTCAGTCTTTAACACATTAAATACTGTATGATATTGAGTACTGAGCTGTTCATAAATAAATCAAGCTTAAAAGAACACTAAAAGGACAAAAGCAAGCAGTTAAATGAACAACTCAACACACAACGCCACAAACAGATCATACAAATGTAATGTAGACCTTAACTCTGTGTACATGGTAGAATGCAGACTTTGCATATTTGATTATTCCTGTAAGTCTATTTGTAGAAAAATAAACAGAATCAACAAAATCAGTAAAACTGAACACAGGAACCATATTGCTGGAAGTTACCAGGAACTGGTGTGCTATTAGCATGACTTTATGGCATGAATATTAAAGGTTATCTTCATAATGCTTTTGGCCACGTGATCTCACTACAAACTTGGGTGTATAACTCACAAATACTTAGTCCTATTTTTAAGCCTGATGTACCTATTAGGGCTGCAAATGCTTATACGTCATAGCGCAAGACATAAAAGTCAAAGTAGTCTCAGTTTTCTGGTGGTGTATCTATACAAGTGTCGGTTAAAGGACTTTGACCAGCAGGGAAGGAAAGGCAGGATGGGGTTTATCCACCCAAAAGCATCTCAGAGAACTTAAATTATCATAAAATACTCTCCCTTTCTCCAGCAGTGGTCCACCTGGATCCTTCTGTAGGTAACTACCGAATCCCTTACAAGAAGACAAGCAATAAAATGTTTGTCTAATTAACATCTCTAGGGGACCTCATAGAGAAATTCTTATCCTGAAGCAATGTCCAGCGAGCATATTAACAGAACTCCAAGTAGCTGCCCTGTATAGTGCAGAAGCAGGGATTCCCCTAAAACAAGCTTGCAGATGTTGCCTGAGCCTCAGTAAAGTGAGCCCTAATTGGGAGGGGAGGGACAGTTTTTCAGTGCATGTGAGACCCTTATACAATTTGAAACCCCTTTGAGAGCCTCTGGGAAGAAAAAAAAATCCCTCCAGATTTATTACCAAAAGCTACAAAAAGCCTGAGAGATTTTCAAAATGGCTTTGTTCTAGAAAGATGAAACGACATAGCTCTAAGAACATCAAGTGTATGAAGTTTAGTCTCTGTGGGAGAGCATGAAGCTTGGGAAAAATACTAGTAAATGTATAAACTTATTTGAATAAAAACCTGAAATAATTTTAAGAAAAAAAGTTTGGACCATAGGGAATAAGTTGATGAGGGACCTACCAAAGCTTGCATTTTGCACATTCTGCAAATAAAGTGATAACTACCACAAGTGCAGCTTTTTTGAGAGGTGATGAAATGATAAGTTCAGAAAGAGGAAAACCACCACAGTATTAAATTCCAGATAGAAGAGATAGGAATATGTGATTTTTCAGAAATAAATCTGAATGTGGTGAAGTGCAAATGATCTTCAGCTGCAGAAATTTGTATAGAGAGCAGAGAAAATACAGTCTAGTAGAGCTCACACAGTTCCTCACACATGCCATAGAATTTACTGAGGAGAATTTCTCAGTTCTTTCAGCTTGTTTACTTTTTCCTTCTGTATTTGAATATGTGATGTATGTATGCTTTATGATATAACTTGTCAATATTTTATAGAATTGGGGTGGTGCAGGGAATCAGGACAAAAGAAAATTTGTTTCCATTCTTAGCTCTGCAGAACTGCTTTGGAAAAGTTACTTTAATTTTCTATGCTTTGGTCTCCAAATGTATAAAAGGAAGCTTATAATAATGATCTGGCTGTATGAAGTGTTTTAAGATCTCCAAATAAAGGGGACAAAATCAAAGCATGATGTTATTATTATTATTACTTGAACTGATTGAGATATTTTAGAGATAACACATAGTTATTTGAGAGAAAAAAAATTTAAAATAGAGAACAAAAGATCAGAAGATTGAATTTACCTCTGAATAGACAGGAAGAAAAAGCACTTCCTTTATATGCAAATCTTGCAGGCATCTTTTTGTCTTGGATCAAAGTCTCTTGAACTCCTCATAAATAGCAGGCCCTTAGTGAACTTAACTCTATGCTATCAAATTTTGAGATGGGGGTCTGGGAATAAGGCCAAATTTGTGTCTGTAGGGTGATGGGTTTTTTTGCTAGAAGTCACTTAGGACCTTACGGAGAGAATAATTTCTAGGAAGAAATTTCAAAATATGGTTTCTTCTATGCATAAACTGTACTTTATACTTCCAACTCTTATGCTTAACCCATGATGAAGGGATAGTAATGTGAGTAGTGTCGGCACACTAGTTCTGCCCAAAACCTAAAGGTGAGTTTTGGTTAGGTGAGTAGCTACTGCAGTTCATTTAAAAGGATCTAGTCCAGCTGTCTGAGCACAGATGCAAGTAGTAGTACCACAGCAGATTTCATGGTAGATGGATGCAGAGCAGAAAGCTGTTATGAACCAGTAGCAAGCCATCACTGAGAAGCAACTTGAGCATTAGAGACACCACTTTTGATATTTCCATCAGAAATCAACTTTAGATATCATGCTTTCTGACATCTGCTTAACCAATGACTCATGAACTGAACTGCTCTCTGGCATACGTGATTCCTGTTGGCAAGAAAGCCATTGAGTCTTTCGATATTCGTAGCCAGGGTTGACAAACAGGCAAAGCAGATTTTAAAGTCTGGAGCTCAAGTGTCAGCCCTCAAACCTGTGTCTCAGCACTCATTTGAGACTCAAAGGCTGATTTGTTTATTCCCTCGAAGGTTTATTGTGCATTTTCTCTCCTTTTGTCACTAGGCTCCAGAAAGGCTTATAACAGCAGCAAAAGCTGGAACTGAACAGTTCCTGAGTGGATAGGGATGATGAAAGTTTCTAAGCTCTTGTGACTAAAGCCTGTATACCTACAGAGAAATCCTGTCAGAAATGTGCTTAAAGTCTAATTCCTTTTAACTTGTCTTTCTACAGAAGAAATCTTAAGTGTCTTTGTCTGTCAGACTCTGTACATGTATCTATCTGACCAGACAAGTTTTAAAGATTTACAGCTGGCTGGCAGTTTTAACACTCAGAAGTTTCCTAAAAAGTTCATGAAAATAGACTGCTGAGAGAGGGGCAGAAATTCTTGTGTCGACCTGAGGGAAAAATCTCAGAGGCAGTAAAATCCTTGTCAAACTGAAGAACCTGCCCAGGAGAAGTGCTGTGATGCCCAACGGCACAAAGAGCATCAGTCACAACTCCTCCACAGTGAGGCACAGGGAAATCTGACCACAGCACACAAATATGCGAGAAGCCAAGCTTCATTGGTGCCACTTTGCCTGGACCTACGAGTGTGCAGTGAGATGACAGTAGGGCATTAAGTTCCAGAATTTCTTGTCTTGTTGCGGAAGCAGAGAGGAGAATAACTTGAGTGATGTGGCAGCTGCAAAACAGGCAGAAAATAGGTCCAGGAACAGATCTGACACAGCTACCTTGATCAATGTTTGTTTACAAACAAAGATTTATGTTCCTTGTTTATATCAAGAACCTGAAGTGAAATACTGACCACTTTGAAGCTGGTGACAGATCTCCCATAACCAGGATTTCATCCTGGTTCTTTTCTATACACTCATCTGTGATTTGTGTTACATTAATAGCAAGGGGAAGTTAAAATGCTCTGAATCAGGAAAAATATTTTACAGAGCTAGGTAATTTGAGAAACATCTTTCATCTGTTAAGGCTTGAGTTTCTCCCAGTAATAACAAGAACTTGATCAAGCATGAACACTCCCTAGCTATCTATAGATTTGTACTACACAACCTTAGAAATGTCATTGGCACACTTCACAGTATAATCAATATATTCTTTTTAACCTTTGCGCAAGAAGGTTGGGATACAGACTAAGATTGATAAAAAGACTCTCCTGCAACGTGAAGGGTGCAAAATTAGAGAAAAGCAGAACTGTGATGTTTTGGTAGTGTAATGCTTAACCTGAAACGTGCCATGTTCGTTCCCAGGGGTTGCAGGTTTGAGTTTGCAGGTTGATGTCCAACTCAAATTTTCAGAGCAAATAATCTAGATGCCCTTTCTCCTCTGGTCTCAAATTCCTTCCCTTCTTGGAGGCATCAACATCTTGCCACTCTCCTCTACTTTGCCTTGCATTTTGTATTCTCTGATCTGAAGAGACTCCTTGACTGGTTTTATGAGTTGTAATGTCTCAGAGAGGACTGCTGCCCCCATCTTGCCTCTGGAGCCCTCCGGCATAATGGAAAATGTTGCCTGTGGAGGAATATACGGCACTAGAAGTTCTGCTGTAGCTACCCTGCTGAGGTGTGAGCAGGAAGCACCCCAGATTTCCTGGAGCTTTTACCTAGGGAGTTACCAAAGATTTTCCAGCAGCTGGCCAAAAGGAAAAAGAAACATTATAGTCTCCACAACATGATATTTTTTATGAATCTGAGAACAGCTGAAGTGCTTAGCAAGTATTTTTCTTCTCCTGCTGTCGTATTAGAGGGCAGGGATTTCTTGACAGTTGACCCTATCCCCCATCAAAAAAAAAAAAAAAATCTGCTGTGCCAAAGGAAACGTGCAAGTGACTGTGATGGGACCTTGCAATGACATTACAGGATTGTGTCTTGAATATTGGCATTGAATACTTACAGTACATACTGAGTGAGACCAAAAAGGAACCTGATCCTCTCCAACTATAAAGACAGGGTCTCATCCTTATTAATGCTTTTAAGTAATTCTCAGCTTATTTCTTATATTATCAGAAACAGATTTCACCACATCTTGGTTATCTTATTCTGCAGTTTCATGCTCCAGAAGTGTTCTCTGCTGTATCATTTTTCTTTATATTGTTATTTTGTCTGTCTCAAGTTCCCATATCCCACATCCTGGAGGGGAATATAAAGATTTGAAAATAGAGTCCAACAAGATAAAAACTGTACATTTTTTGAATGAGGGCTAAAGCATATATATTGTTGTTTAGCCCTGAAATAACTCCTTTTCACAAGCAAACCAGCTTTGGCTACACTCAATGTTTTATTGTCATAAGCTGTTTGATGCAATTACTAGTAGATCACGTTTGTAGATGTACATGAATTGCAGTGATAAAATGTCTATTTTGATCATCTGTGTACAAATTAATCTCCACAATGCAGTTGAAAAATGTTTCCAAGGAAACTTCCTGTAAAGCAAAGAGTAATGAAGTGCACGAACTGGAGTCCTTTGAATGTTGCCTTTTGCCTGCTGGCCAATGTCTGGTAGAAACAAAAGGCAACAAAATCTGAACCAAACGTCCAAATCTCATTCTCCAGTTCTTTGTCATTTGTTATTATACTCATTGTTTTCATTTATTTATTTTTTAAAAAAATGAGATTGTAAGCTGTTTCTTGCCATGTGGAAAGGAAATTGTATGGTTTGTGCCTTGTGCCTTTTGTATAAGCCAGTCTTCTAGGTGGTCTATAGCCAAATGAAATGAACTTTTTATTGCTTTTTATTTGCCTTTTGCAGGTCCCATTATGTTACAGTTTGTAAGTGAAAGAAGGCTGAGAGGCAAGGGGAGTTGTCTGCAAATCAGGACCTCGGGAGAAATTTTAAATCATGAATGACTCAGTACCAACTCATTTGCTTACTAATTTGTCATGAAATACCAGAGAAATATTTGGCAACTGTAAGAGAAACAATGGGAGCTAGAAAATAATTTTTTGTTTGAGAGGTTCACAAGAGCAAAAAAATAAACCTTGTCAAGATTCCAGATTACACTTCGAGAGACCAAAAAAATGAAGCGCTCTAAAAAACTGCAGGTTAGTGCCTACAGAAATGGACAAGTGAGTCAAGTACTGAGATATGCCTGCACTTTTCTTGTTTTAAGAGTTTAAAAGAGATCTGCATGTTTCTATACTGAAGTGTTATTTACACGTTGATTTATAAGTGGTACAGATTGTACATATTGTGACAGATGAGTGTTTTGTTCTAACCATGTTTAATGTTATGATATTATTGGCTAACTAAACTTCATGGACTACGTGTGTGTCCTTGTGCAGGTATGCGTACAAATATATGTATCTGTGTATATGCATACATGTATACAGTATTGAGGGAAAAGTCATTATCTGCATGTAATTTTGTTTTTTTAAAATAATAAAGCAATTGATCATCTGTCAATTACAAGGCAAAAAAAAAAAAAAAGAAAAAAAAAGGAGAATTTTCAAGGGTTCCTGCAAATGAAAATTCTCTCTGTAAGTTCTAGATAGTCATAGCGCACTATAAAACATAAGTAGTCATGAGAAAGAATGGGAGTAGAGACAAGTCTTTGATATGTGTTGAAGGTAAACAAAAGAGGTTGGGAAATGCATTGTTAGTCCAGGAAAGAAACAAATATGTTCAACTGCAAATCCTGCATTTAAATGAGTTAATGGTACAAAGAGATCTCTTTCACTCACTCTTTCCTTTTTTTTATATATAAATGTACACACACCTTATATAAATGCATGCATATGCTTATATGTATGAATACATACGTGTGTGTGCATGTAATCGAGCTGGCAATGTGAGACAGCTGAATATAGGAAGGATACAGTGTAATGTATATTTTCATCCTAGCTTCTTATAAAATTTGCTGTTTCTTTTTCCATTGCACGGTGTTTTTCACATCAGGTAAAATTTCAGAAGAAATTAATGGAAGAGCTGCTAGTGACTATAATGGAATCAGTATTTCACTGCTGCATGGCATGGTTTGCTTCCTTCCAGCTAGCATTAAATAGCAAGCAACAAATAAAGACACATTATAGTGGAACCAACAATTGTTTCTTCGGTCTATGTACTCAACAAATACCCTAAAAGAAGATGTTTAAGGATTCTCTTAAACTAAATTTAGTATAGGAAATGTTTAATAAGTAGAACTATGATTTCCTCCTTTAGACAGTTTTCTTTTAATGTTTCATAAACCCTTGTATTGATTAGATTTACATGGAATGCTGTACAGTCTTAAACACAAGAAATTAAACTGGGTGGCAAGTGAATTTTAGTGCATTCCCTCCAGCAAACATAGTAAAACAAAAAAGCAAAAAATGAAGTCACAAAGTATAAACCCAAATATATACAGGAATATTAATGTCAGTATATTAATTGACTATTAAAGTTCTGATTTTTTTCTTGTGGAGTTTCCAGAACCAAAAATCCTAATGGAGAAGAAAAGAACTTTGTATATATTTGTAGCACAAATTAACACTTGATTATAAGAATTCAATGCACATGAGCACCTTGAGTGCTGTGTCCAGTTCTGGGCCCCTCACTTTAAGAAGGATATTGAGATGCTGGAGTGCATCCAGAGGAGGGAGACGAGGATGGTGAAGGGGCTGGAGCACAAGCCCTGTGAGGAGCGACTGAGGGAGCTGGGGTTGTTTAGCCTGGAGAAAAGGAGGCTCAGAGGAGACCTTATAGGTCTCTACAGCTACCTAAAGGGAGGTTGTAGTCCGGCAGGGGTTGGTCTCTTTTCTCAGGCGACCGGCGACAGAACAAGAGGACATGGCCTCAAGCTTCGTCAGGGGAGGTTTAGGCTTGACATTAGGAAGAAGTTCTTTACTGAGAGGGTGATTGGCCATTGGAATGCGCTGCGCAGGGAGGTGGTGGAGTCACCATCCCTGGAGGTGTTTAAAGAGATATTGGATGAGGCACTTAGTGACATGGTGTAGTTGTCAAGTAGGAGTAGGTGTTGGTGTCAGGTCATAGGTCTTTTCCAACCTTACGATACTGTGATACTGTGTGATAATAAGATGTGCAAATAAAATTCAATAGTAGAATATGAAAGAATGAAAAGTAAACTAGGAAAACTACTTACCGGAAATCTAAGATAGTTAACTTCTGTGTGAATCTTCTCAGTGGAGATGGTTTTTCTGGTTAGAAAGTTGGAACAGAATGGGATGGAAGAGAAGAGAATATTTCAATTGGAAGAGACCTACAAGACCGACTGCAAGATCCGTTATGTTTATTTCCTGTAACTTCCTCCATTTCAGGCCTTGAACTTGATGACTCGTGTTGTGCACAGTAAGGCTTTAAATTGCACCCCATTTCCATAAAGTCTACATTTTATAACACATATTTTACAAATATTTATGCTTGATTTTAGGTGTATGAGTAGTGTCAAATTGATTAACTACTCCACTGGGATCCTTTTCTAGCTGAAAATGTATTAATTTTTTTTTCAGAAAATCAAATTATTTGAGAGAACATTCTTTTCTTCTGCATCCTTAAAAGAACTGATGCCAGCACGTCGTGGGAGGATCTTGAATAGTGTCATCGTCAAGAGTTTTTATCTGCTTTTTAAGTAAATTCAGTTTTAAAATGAAATCACCAACCCAATGAAAACAAACGCTGTACAGAACACTGTATTTGCAGAGACATTTTTCAGAAGAAAGGTCTCTATGATGCTTTTTGGCTCAACAGGCACAGAAGAAGAGGGGAAGGAAAGTGATTTGTTTGAACAGAGGTGAATGTGCATTTGCTCTTTGGAGAGCAGACTGCTGGCACTTGTATAAACACCGAGCTCTGCCTCTTTGCTCCTCCTCTGCTCTCCTGGAGTCACAGGCAATCTTCTGGGCAGCACTCGAGCTTCCTGGTTTGTTCTACAAGAAGTGCCAACAAGTCTTCATTCACCGCGGGACCCCACTCCTTCATGTCCAGAAAGGTCAGTAAAAACATTATCAGCTCTGAAATTTTCTGGGGAAAGCAACTGTGAGCCTGGTTCTGCTTGGTGTGAAAGTTTCTGTTAGAGTTAACTGGCAGTGAAGAAGGCTATAGAGTAGGTAAAGATTAAAGAACATTTTACAATGTTGCAACATAGTCAAATGCCCTTGTCTTTTGTGATAGACTATTCTAGCAGTTCAGTTTCTCAGTCAAGATAAATGCTGTGTTAGGTGGAAAAAGGACAAAACTTTGATAATTATATCTAATTTTTCACCAGTTCACAGGTACAAGAGATGACCTAAGAAACTGGAGAAGTCAGAGGAACCTCCACCCTTCTTGCATTGTCTAATCCAGCATTTCATGTAGCAAAGGAACTGAACAGATTTTTCCTCAGTTTGATATTATATTATATTTTTTCAACAAACTAGAGTGTGTCACAACGTCCTGATGGTAACTGCCTACTGAAATGCTGTTCTGTTTCTGTCCTTGCTGTTTCAGAGATTGAATGTGCAATGTGGTTTAAAAATGACTCAAAATTTTGGCTTGAGCGAAATTAAATTCAGTTTTGGCACAGAGCAGTTCAATACTGAATGAGGAAAGAAAGGACAAGAAAGTATTTCAAGCTTTAAAATGAATTTTTGAAAATTTTGAATTTGCCAAAAGAGAAAACTTTGAAGATTTTGATCAAGAATAACAATGAATGTTGTTTTCGGATTTTTACAGCTCTAAGTCTGGCTATCTGCAAAAGTGAAAATTTAAAAAATTGTATTAATATTTTTGGAAAAAAAAAAAAGCATTCTCTTGTTTCTGATCAGAAGGCATATTCAGAATAACAGATGTTTACAGCCAGCAAAACTAAAAAAAATTTTATGTCTCCAAAGAACCATCATCATAAAGCAAAATTGTTGTCCTAATGGATTTGTTCAAAATCTGAATAGTAATACAGTTGAAATACTATTAAAAAGTTAACTTCACATTTAAGAATATAAATCATATAAGCAGACAATTTTTAGTAGATAATGTGTGACCCTGTCTGCTGACTGCATTGGTGCAAGTACATGAATTCTGTTTCTTGTGTGCTAGACACCCTTGCAAGCAGCTCTACATAAGCCTCCACATAACAGAGGAAAGAGCAGAGGAAAGGTCTGAAAATTTTATTAAGGTTGCCAAATAAAGTACACAACGGCAAGGTAACATTTATGACCTGTGTTGGGATCCCCCCCAGAGACATTAACATTGCAACATATGTACACCTAGCAATTCAAACTGCATTCAAATCAAGTGTGGTGGCAAAATAACATTAATGTTACAGTAGGCAGAGTACTCAGTGCCAGGCTTGTGTCAGCCCTATATTTCTGTGTTGCCTTCAGAAAAAGTATAACACTTGGGAAGGCCTAAAGCCTGAGTAATTGAACTGAAAATTTGTGACAGTTTGATTTCCCAAAGTTTGTTAGCGTTTTGGTTTGCCAGAAAGATGCTAAGTTGGCTCAGCACTTTCATCATGGTTCTGTGTTTATTTCCCAGTTCTAGAAACCCTTAAACTGGACTTACTGTGTCATCAAACACTGGCCTTCACCCCTCTATCCACGTCTTCTGTTTCAATCTTCACTTAGATAAAAAGATACTACTATTTTTCCTTCCTTCAGTGTGGATCCCCACCATGTAATGAGCACATCACTTTTTAGTTGTTCGGCACCTCCTCATTCTTTTTCTTGGCTTTGTTCCTTATTTACCCCTCACTTAAAAATTTCTTCTCTGAAGACACAACTATTAATTTCCTTGTGTCTTTTTACTTTGCAGTTTGAATGCTTCTCAGATATACATTAAATTTATTTTCATTATATCCTTGGCATGTGAGAGATTTGATTAGTATTCACATTATCTAGGTGGAGAACCAGGGTACAGGGAGATGAATGTCCTGTTGTTCCATTAACTCTATTTTCTTAGCTAGCAGTGTTTAGGATCTGTGTTTGATCAGTCGGTTGGTTGTTTTTTCCCCCCAGAGATGTTAACATTGCACTGTACAATGCTTTATGCAGTCGAAAGTACAGCTCCTGTTATTGATTTTGGTTGCAGGTGTAACTGCTCCAAAACTCTGTAAATCATAAGCCAAGGTCTAAACTGAGGTACCCAGAAATCATAAAATAAAAGTGGTATTTCCCAGCTTCACAAATCTTTTTCACCTCTCTCTGAGACACCTATTTTTAGAGCAGTTTGGGTCTCCCCTAAAGGATCAATTGTCCAAAGTTTAGCTTAAGTGACTTGAATAGCATCTTGAAGGAATCCTGTGGTGCAGGCTTGGATAGAATTAGGTCTCCTGGTCAGCATTTTTTTGCCATAATCCATGCCTTACCCTTTCCTTTCTTTCTGTCTCTACTCCAGCCTACACTTTGCACCAACCAAACCAGGATGTCTAAGGAAAGCAACCACCTTCATCACTTAACTCTGATTCATCCTTAGTGCAGGTGCATCTCATGCCTCCAATGTTACAGAGGAAAAAATAACATGCAATCAGATAATTAAAGACTGTATCATAATGCATATACAAGGGGGTGTGCATGCGAACATTGAGGTTACCCAGGCAGTGCAGACGCTGGCATTTCTTACCTTTTGAGTGATTCAGTTTGTAACCTTGATAATTAGAGCTGATCAGCATGGTTTTGGAAAATGCTGTTCTGCTGAAAGTGAAAACAAGCTGCACGGAGGTGAGGATTTTAACCAACAGACCATTGCTACACAGAGTGCTTGGGCCCTGCTAATTCACTCACCCATTAGAAGGTAGTCTTGAGACTCTTGCATAGGTTTCAGAGCTTCTGACTACAAGATTGGCTCCTCAGCTGTGTAACAGCAGCCCCAAAGTTACAAGATATGGCCAGGAAGGAGACTGTGAAAAGCCTGCATGAACGTGCTTCATTTCCCAAGCTATCCTGCCACTTTTTGTCATTGTTGCTTAGATGTAAACTGAATCCTGTTTCTCTTTCAGCAGGTAGCCAAAGGTCTCACTGAAAAGTGATTCCTTTGCTTCATGAGCTGAAGGACTGCTACTGCCCATGGCCTAGACCACGAGGGCAGTCACAATGGACTTAGCAAAAGCAGAGGAGCAATGGCATTCAGTAAACCTCATTCACATTTCAACCTTAGAAGAGGATAGAATCTTGTGGTCTCAGCTTCTCCTCAACCTCAACGGCTTTTTTTTTCCTGTTTCCCTCTCTCCGTGTTTTACTCCTCATCTTTTTTCCCAGTCCCATAATCCCAGTTTAACTAGTCCTAGTTGCCACTCTCTAATTCCTGTCCTAATCTGTTGTCCTCATAAATCGATACCTCATGTCGCCTGGCTTTTCTCAATCTCCTCTTTCTTTCTTTCTGTACTTTGTAGAGTAGGACAACACCTCTCCCTCCATTGATTGCAATTCCAGCATCAGTTTCTGTCTGTCTTTGTTGTCCCTATCCTCTGCAATCAATGAAATGGTTTGAAATCCCTTGTGTGGTCTGCACTTTAACTAAACAGAAAGCTTGGGATAGAAGCTTCTAGACTGGCCCCTGATTCTTCTGTGGGGTGCTTCTTCACATCCCTCCCCTCCCAGAAAGCCACTTCCACAGCTAGTTGGGTGCAGTACTGGCAGTGCAGCATCCTAGCTACCAATCCTAGTGACTCTCTATTTCATGCTGATTTCCTTTTTTTTTTAAAAAAAAGAGATTTATGCCTTAGCAAATTTGGGTTTGTACTCACAGGCATTGGAAAAGACACATCCTTTTTTACAGAGACTACTGCCCTTGTCTTTAAGAGAAATACAGTTCCAAAGAAGAATTGTCTATGTTTAGCATAAGATTAAACTTAGCGTGAATAATTAAAGAAATCCATGCGAGTGAGTAATGAGAGAGTAACCTGCAGCTGAGATGAAATACTCTGATGTGCAAAAAGTATAGTCAGGTGGGAGTGTGAGAATACCCTGTGTTGACTACAAGTAGGAAGCCGAGCAAGCTTCTATTATCTGTGGCAATCAGTTACCCCAAACAAAACCTGAGAAAACTTACCCTTGCTTGAAAACAACTGTTCCCAGCACTACCACACATAAATCCTGATATCCGCTCTTTCTCAGGAGCCTTTAAAAAACATTTTCCACCAAACTTCCTGTAGTAGTAGAGCTATTACCAATGCCAGGCTACTTATAGCCGCAAAAGATTCATGAGGGATTTTTTACTGCAGGTCTTGTAACTCTGAAAAATCCACCCAACTATTCCGTATTTCATTATTGAGGGATATGCATTCTCTTCACACCAGCCCAAGCACTAATCATAAACAAAGTGAGACAAGCACTGTGAGGAAGTGCACAAAGTTACATTTCAAAATGTTATACATAATAATACGAAAGACGTGATAAAATGAGACAATAAGTGTGCATAGCTTTAATGAACTTAATATCCAATTAATATGTAATCAATGACTTACATTCACCATTTTTTTGATATTGTATATTAAGTTATTTTTTACTTTCATTCTCCTCTTAAAAGTTCCACAGCCATTCTGCTTTTTCACGTCTATTGTAAGGTTCAACTCTACTGCTTAGAAATAACTAAGTTTTATGATTTATTGTTTTAAATAGCTTCATGTCAAGGATGACTTCTCGATTAAATGCTTTTATAATGACTTTTCTGCCTTGGTACTTCCACTGGAAATTACAAGCCATAAGGTTTCTTCACCTCTCCCCCTAATGCTTTGAAATAACTGGGTTTAGTGTAAAGCTTTTCCTTCTGGATCTGGGTGTTTTCTCCATCTCACACTTTGCTTTCCCATCTTCCTAGCTGCCAGTATTTCTAAGCTTCTATATACGTGATAGTTTTATTCAACTAAGCTAAACAGCATCAGTGGCCTTCTACCTTCTTATGTTCATCCCTGTCATCGCATACACCATTCACAGCTTCAAAGGTTTCCCCAGGGGTCCTAGCACAGTAGAAAATCCTGATTATAAGTGACATTTGAGTGGATTTTTAGAATTAGTGTATTAACAATTATACCCAACCCTAGGCTCTTTATTAACAGTATCAAGACTGGAGTCTAGTGCAAAATTCAAGGCAGCTGTGTCATCTTTTTATGAAAGCAATTTCCACTGTATGCATTGATCTTAACAGTGATCTAAGGTTGGGCAAAGAGGTTGATACAATCCTTTTGATAAATAAAATGAGGATCTTTTGGCTTTTTTTGAAGGGTGACATGTGGTTGGAGTCTATAAGGCCTGCATCATTTAAAGTATACGCCTTATTTACCCTTCATATTTTCATCTACAATGTTGAGGTAATCCTGGGAAATATTATACAGATTTTATCTGTAAGAGGTCTTCTGAAAAAAGTCTTTGAAAATCGCCTAGAAATCAACTGCACTCCAAAAAACCTCCAAAAAATTACCTATGTATATGCACATATGATATGAAACAGTAATGTAATTGTTATTGGACAGAAAGCAGTTGTAGGTGATCATGGTTTCATCAGTACAGATGTAATTCCATAGAACATATTCTTACCAGTGTTTTAGCAAGACACTAAGACACTTACATTTGCTATGACATCTCAGCAATTTCCCTTACTGTTCTAACTGGCTGAAGTCTACCAGGCCATGTGGGTATCTATGAGACTCGACGTTTTGATGCCAGAAGATTCTTGTTTGCATGTTTGTATGCCAATTAGTTGCAATCAAGTGAGTCTTTTCATGAACTTGGATTAGAAGATCTAACTGTGATCTAAACATGTAAAACATCTAAACATGGACTCTACTGCTTGCCTCTGTCAGTGTTTTATTAGTACTCTTGCTGTTGTATGTAACAGAGAACAAATTTAAGAGTAATGTGCCTATTGAAAACAACTACAACTACAGATGACAATTAGAGTGATTTCAGATATTGATTAACCTGTAAAAAATTAATAACTAGTTTAACATTGTCTTTCTACATAAGGAATGCATTTGTTTCTAAGGGCTTGGAGACGAAAAAATTAGATAAGTCAAGTATCAGGACAAGGTGATTACTTAACATCTGTGACCAAGGAAAAGGCTGAAGGAGAAAAATCATCCAACATCTGCACTGTCGGTAAAATACTTGTAAAAAACACAAGTGAAGTGTGATTAATCACCATGGATGTATGATTGAGTCAATTGACTGTTACTTTTTCATGATGATTAATCAGCTACAAAAATTATAATTGTCCCACTTGTAGTGGCTGCATGCTGTGCCTGATGACATCATTTGGGCTACAGATACTCAATGAGTGGTTTTCAAAAGAATATGCAGATGAACCAGGAAGGATGGGTAAGGTTAAAACTACATTTTGAAGATCACCCCTGGCTTTTGCAACTCAGACTTGAATTTTTTTGTCAGCTCACTGTATGGACAATGCTCTTGCTGCCTGATGAATGTCATCAGATTAAGATAAAAATCAGAGGCATGAATTTTGTCATTTAACAGTATTAAATAATATTTACATTAGAGAAGCATTTGAAGGCAGAGAACAAAATTAAAAATATTTTCATACCATTAGAAAAATGAATTGTACACCCTCAGCATACTGTGTGTACTGCATCTCAGAAAATAAAGAGCTTCCAAAATGGCAATGAAATGCTTAGATGAGCATTAGCTAAGCAAAAAAGACAAAAGGAGTAAAATTCCTTGCTTTAGAACAGGGGTGAATAGCAGAAAATGGTAAGAATATTGAAGATAACAAATGTCTAGTGGGAAAAAAAGGAGGCTATCTATTTATTCTTTCTAGAAATAAAAACATGGAATCAATGAAAAAAAGAATAAAATTAAAATGCAACGGAAGAGACTTAAAAAAAGCCAAGCCAACCCAATTGATTCACTTAATTGCAATATGGTTTCTGTGACTATGTTTAAACTGTTTGATCTGAGAGCCCACGTCAGGTTGGGAATTAAATATTCTCCATCTCCCCCCATTTCTAGCCAGGACTTGGTTCCCAGGAGAAAGAAAATTGGCAGCGTTGCCCAAAAGCGAACTGGAGCCTGTCTGGGTCAGCCCTCAACCTGGATAATGATCAGGGAAGAGGGACTGTGCTCTGCAATCTAGACATAGCCTTGAGATCAAGAATGTAATATAAATATTATAGGGATAGTGACAGGTCCTGTAATTATAACAGAACCCCTATAATTTTTAAAGCATATATGCAGTCATGCTTTAGGGCATAAGGCAGCCACTTATGAAGGGTTTAAGAAGCAACTCCCTTTACAGGCAGGTGTTTCTACACTTTTTTCTGACAAGGTTTCTCGCACCTTTCTCTAAAGCAGCCGGGATTTGGCATCTGTCAGAGACAGGGGACCACGCTAGATGGATCGCTGATCTAATGCAGTGTGGCAGCTCCCATGTTTCTACGAAGAGTGTGCAAGCTTCATAGCAGATATTGGTTTTGCATGTAAGCCTGAAAATGTCATCAGGCTGTTGAGTGGGTAAAGTGCAGCATTTTATAAACATACAACCCTCAAGGCTCCTAGAGAAAGATTGTTACTTTGAGATCCTGGATAATCTGAAAGAGATGATGTACTAAGATCTGACACAATAACCCAAATGATGAATTATTCCAGGCAATTTTGCCCCATCAAGCTAAATTCAAATATACTAATGGACTGTGCAAAGGACTGTGCACTGCAAAAACCTCAACTCCTGTTCACTCACTGTTACTTTAAATGTCTTTGTGCCTACAAAGAAATAGTTACTTGCAGAGTACAAGATCCTGCTTTAAACCTAAAGTTCAAAGTCTTATTTAGGAAGAGAGATTTTTTAATGGAAAAATTCTTTAAAATCCTCAGAGATAACATCCTTGGAGGAATACCATCTTTTACACTCATTTAAAATAGATTTCAGACTTCTTTTCAGTCTGTTCTGAGCAGGCAATACCTTTCTGAGCTGTACATAAAACCTCACTAATGATCTGTAATGAAGTACTTCTTTTTGCACATCTAGCATTTTTCCTCTAAAGTTCAAGAAAATAGCACAATTTTGCCAGCACTATTCCCCTTTTAGCACACCGGCTTTGCTTTTGAGCAATAGCTCTAACAGCAAACCCACAAATTATAATCCTATATTTTGTCCTTCGGTTGTCAGTATGTGTGGTTTTACAACCATGGATCCTAGAGTTCGGTTCTGTTTTATTTCTCAACTGTTAACCTTTATTAAAGCAAATTTTTAACAGCCACAGAAGAAGATGTTATATATAGGGTAATATTTACAGGAGATAGTCTTGGTAACTTCTTGTATTAAGATAAGAAAAGGAAACAAGGGAGCTCTAGTCTCTTGAGTTTTTCCTAGGTACCTACTAATTGTTAATTATTAGAGACTAACTAAGTCACTGAAGTGAGTTGTTTGGCTGGTGTCTCAAATGCTGTCATTTACACAAATCAGGCTAGTGATAGAGTGTCTTTAAATTAGGTTACAACCATGCAGTTATTGGACAGGGAGTAATTGATAAAACCATTAGTAACACTTGTAGAGATAACAGCTAGCAAAATCATGCAACCATAATTATTCCTAATGGATACATGCTATAAATTGTGGTAAGAAAAAAAATCTTGCATTATCTTTCAATCAAATTTGACAGTCCTGGTAGATTACTGTAGACTAAATGCTCATGTATGAAAAAAAAATGACCTATCAGAATATCTTTTCTCTTTTTTCCCCTTCTCCTTTTCCATCAAATTATGTGGTTTTCTTTTTTTCTTTATTTCTTTTTTTTTTTTTTGTAATTTCTTTCTGCAGTGGCTTTCAGGCTACAGAAAATATAGTCCTTCTTATTAGTTGCCTTTACCACAGTGTTTTATAATTTCAGTCAGACACAAGACGCGTCAAGACTTTTTGTAATGTGACAACATGAAAAGAATTACCAGTTTGAATAAATGATTCCAGGTTGCATTACATTTTTCCAACAGCAAAATGTATTCTTTAATAATACATAAAGTTTTATCTGTATTCTGGTGTTAACATTTGTTTCCCTGAACAAAGACTCCTATTCTCACTGTTCTTCCCCATCCCCTTCTGACTTTTCACCCATCAAAAAAATCACTGTTGTTTCAGTGAATTTTTCTGCCTTCCCTTGTGAGTGACAAAGACCAGAAACTGCCTCTATTGACTAGAAGATCAGACTTATAGGTCAGATGTATAGGTTAATTATATCTTTCTGTCCTCTCCCATGTGCAAGTTGACACTTCTCAATCACACACATGAAGAGTTTAAAAGGAAGTGGGTGAATCAGCAAAAAAAAACAAAAGGAAAAAACAATTACATATGGAAAAATATCATATGACAATAACAACTTCTTAGAAGAAATGTTCATAAATTCCTGAAGTTCTGTAGTACTTTTAAAAAGAATTTGCTCCCATAGCTATAATTACAAACTTCAAAAGTCTTGAATAGTTTGTATAATAATTCTCTTGTCCCAGGGTACCACACGTTCTTTAATTTGCACCTTTGTGTATATGCTAACACTTTAACGTCTTAAGAGGGAAAGCAAGTCAGGAGCATAGCCTAGTTTGAGAATAATGAGAGACCTCACCTCACAGGTCCCTGCTTCCACATCACCTATCTAACATTTTATCTTTGAGGTTGATAGGAAAAAGAGCTCACATGAGACAAAACCTACCACAATTAGCGAACACCGATGCTCTTTTGGTATCCAGGGGAGAGAGATTACCAGTGCTGAACTAACTCTGTGCCCTGGAGAATCAATCATTTGAGAAGAAGCTTTTAATTATGGTCTTGGCCACTGATGCTGGTTGCAGTGTTGTTAGCAGAGGAATCCATGCTCGTGGTGTGCTATTCAGCACCGTGTTGCTGGTGGGATGCCGTAAAATGTATGAAGAATTTTTGTTTCCCATCTTCAAGTATGTCTAAAAGCCAAAATAGAGAAAACTCTGAAAGAAGAGTTAGGCAGTGTATTTCCAGGCTGGCTGTATTATCTGACTTTCCCTAACTTGTGCATCCTGCACTGAACCTATCCTCTTCCAATTTGTCTCACGACTCCAGTCCTTGTGAGTGGCTTGTCTCCTCTTGTGTTCCTATGCTGTAGACCACAAAAGTACAACACTTGCAGAGCATCACACATCACAAATGGTATATTTGCCATCTGCTGCTTTGTAGAAATGCAGGAACTTCCACATTCCTTACTCTGAGGAAACTAGTCCTTTTTTTTTTTTTGCCCATGGAGAAACACAGACACAAAATGCAGTTAAGTTTAAGCTCCACATCTTACTGCAATGCAAGGAGTTGTGGGCACCAGGGGATTTTGATTTTCCTTCCTTTTCACTCTGATGTATGGATCACAGTGTACCTATCATTCCTGCATTAGCCAGACTTAGATTACTTTAGCAGTATTTCTTGGCAACTTCAGAAGTCGCACTAAAATGAGTCATCAACATCTTAATCGCATGCCAAAATGATTCTGTAACTCTACAAACAAGCACCCCAACTTCTTATTGATTTGCTGCATGCAGATTTAATGAAAATAAGTCAGCATTTACTCAGCAATGACAACGACAGCAAGATGGAGCAAAACCTTTGGCTGTGTTAGAAATCCCAGGTGCTCCCTCTGTGTGGGAGCAGGACAAAATTATTTTCCCAATCATGAGAGAGGATTTAGTGTCTTACTCTCCTGCAGGTAGGGCAGAAGCCAGGGTTCTGACTTTGCTTTCCAGTTTGGGTGCTGTTTTGCTACAGTCAGATGGTGACATGCTGTAGTCTTTCAAAAACCTATTGTGTCCAACTCTCTGACTTGTCAATCTAAATGGATTAGTTTTATGACTGAAGCAAGGACGTCCCCTTATGTATTATATGCAACTACTTTCAAGCAGGTAAACGCTATCCTCATCTTCAATAACCACATCCCCTTGATTTTTCTTCCTGAGTGATTTGTTGAATGTGCATACAGACCCATACATAAAATGTTGCTTATTACAATACAAAATTGGAATGCAGCCTAGACTTATGTGCATTTTTATGATACCACCCCAAACTATAAAAATTCCATTCAGAAATCAGGTTAAACATACAAAAATGGTTCAGTAAAAATGAGAACTGAGCTTTTAATACTGCTATTAATGGATTGTTAAATGCTTCTAAACCAGCTTTGAGTATTACAAATTAACTCAGTGAAAGTTAGTTCAGGTGAAACGCTTTGATTTTCTCATTGTCCTCTAAATTAAAAATTAACCACACTGGCACATACAGGATACTAGAGTTGTATGAGCTTTTAATATACACAGACTCATACAAACCTCATACTTCCCTTGAGAAAGTTGAGTTTTTAAAGATTTAATTCAAGTTCCAAGGTCAAATGGAATAGATCTGAATTCCTCCTTAAAATGGGAGTTTCATTCCAATGAGGACTTGACTTCAATTTTCTGCTTCTTCCTAAGTTGTGACAATATGGCACATAACATCACATGCATATAGCAAATCAAATGCACTGACAGCACAATGCCAAAAAGGGTGCCCAAGAGCACTCTGTAAAGGTTAGTTGTAAGATAGGATTCCTTTTTTTAAAAAAACCCTGAGTTTTAAAAGACTTTTCCAAACCACACAGTTGCAACTTTTAAGCAAGTCGAATACATTTCTTGTGTCTTGCAGAGGGTCATAGGAGAAATATAAAACAACATCTTATTTTGCAGGCAGTAGAACTATAGGACAGCGATAGTTTCAATTTTGAAGTCTTTATGTCTTTTAAAAATTAATTTTCATGTAAATATGGCTGTTGGTTTAAATGATGAAGAAAATAACTACACATTTTAATGGACAGATTCTGGCCTCCATTTGGTCTGCTTTACTGAACATCACCAGATTGAGAAATGGAGTATTTTGATTTTACATAGACAAATTGTGGTGATGGAACTGCGTGCTCTGTGCTGTGACTTCTCCATCTTACGGAGCGAGCAGGATGCTGTGAAAGATAGGCCAGCAGACCCAGTTACTGACAGACCCTAGTTACCAATACTCAGGACTCTTCCAAATTAGAAAGTGGGTTGGAGATTCACCACGGGTGAGTGAAGGTCCCTGAGCCTTTTTCCCTGTCTCAGACTCTGTTCCACCCATACTATGACTGTGTCTGAGGATTAGCCGTATGTGTCTACATTGTGCAGTGCAGACCTGTGAAACAGTCTCAGCAAGCTGGTATGTCTGTGAAGCATGTCAAATATCTGCAAAGAAACCATCTGAGGTCCAGAAAACGGTCAGAGTCATTAGTGAGGCGTTCCATCTGTGTTAATGAACTGTGCGTCTCAGCTGATGGGGCTGCCTTGCTGCCAGCTCTGGAGCTGCTTCACTCAGAGACAGCTCAGGTATCTTACCAAGGTGCTGTGTTTCATAACCACTCGTATTGGAGAAATTCATTGTGCTTTTTGTAGCACACCAGAATTAAGTAAAGATAATTATCCTGTTTGACAGATAAGAAAATGTGGAGATGGCTGTAACTAAATCAGTTTCTCCTGTCATTGAGGCCAGTGGTAAAACTTCCATGATTTGCTATGCTCCATCTCTTTGTAATCACTTGCCGAAGTTATACAGTAGGGGACAACCTGATGCAGATTTCCCATCTCCTAGCTCTTTGTTGTCCTTCTTCATCTTTCTATCCCAGAAATGCCTATTCACTAACCATTCCTTTGGTACAAGACCATACATAACCATACACAAGACCATCACAAGACAGTGATTCCCTGAGAGGTGTAGGGCACCAACATCCTGGATATTTACTTGCATCAGTGTAGTATGAAGCCATAAGCAAGCACTGTAGAAGCTCCAGACAGTGCAGGTTTCATATTCTAGTCTTGAGACAGTCTCCAAGGACATGTACACACTTCAGGTGAGATAGGCTGCCAGGAAAACAAGATACAAGCATCTGAGATACATGTTCATCACTACAGTCCACCCAAGAAAGAAGGCTTGTGTTCCCTGCTATTTGATATTTTCTCCACAGCCAACTTACTGTCTTTGGATAATTTCCATGCTTTTGCTGAATCTTTCCAACACTATGGAAATGAGGCTGTCCTCTGCTCATTGGATATTGAAATGGAAATAGCACTCTGTAATGAGCCCTCTAATTTATTTCAGTATTTTTACAAATTATGTTCTGCGTATACTATTTGCTATAAAATCTGAAAATGTGCCCGTAGCAGTACTTCAGCAGGGAACTTTTATCTGAAATGGAAATAGCATGGGAAGAATGTGAAGGTGTGTATCTACAAATTAAAAATTGGTAGGTTTCTATGAGAATAAAGGAAGTTAAGAAAGGCAATTCCAAATATAGAGGATTAATACTAATGAATAACATTAAAGTTGAATTTAAAAAAAGTTTGCTGCATCCTCTAAATGAGTATTTACATGATTATAACAACTAATGTTATTAAGAAATATAAAATATAAACTCTGGTCTCAGAAATATGTAAAAGTCAAATCACATTTAAAGGTGAATAGAATGTAAGTAATGCAGCTGACTTTGACAGGATCCTTTAAAAAGCGATTCCAAAGACATGCTATCTAGGACAGTTAGCCAGGGCAGCAGAATATACATGTTTAAGAAAGCTGGAGACAACATTCAAGCTGCACAATGTTACCTTTGATATATATTATAGATATGATATTTCTGTTCTTGAAAAGTGGCAAGGTTGAAAATATAAGTTCTGGGGACAAGCTGAACATCTAAATCTATGAAGTCTAGAAAGAAAAATCACTTAAGAGGTGATTTAATTGAAGTATTTAAAATTTTAAATGGAACAGATAATGTCAACATGAGCTGCTATTTTCAGACCAGCACAAGAAGGTAGGACAAGAGGAACATAAATGGAAATTAAAGGAGAACAAATTCAGAACAGACATAAGTACTCATCCATGACGAGAATAATAAACATGCAAAAAGTTGGCATCGCTAGCGAGGATTTGAGGCAAAAGGACTGGGGTCATTCTGATGGGATGTGCAGAGGCTGTGGTGCAGTCAAATAGTAGAGGCGTATGCTAGTGAATAAAACCACTATGCTTCTCTTATTAACTTTCCATCTTATTAAAATTAAATCCAGTAGCTCTACAGCTCAAAAGTCTTTCATTGCACATATTTATGCCAAGTTAATTTTTAGGGTTTAGTTTTGTGAGGTTCCAAGCTCGCCCTGAAAGGTACAAGCAACCTTCATGCAGAGAATGGCACAGAAGGTATTATTCTCTCCTTCAGTTCTCTAAATTCTATCTTGAAACTTTTTAAAGTATTTCCTGGGAAGGACTTTATAACATGAAGGAGCAAAACAAAATATATTGTATGTAGAACTATAAAATAAGTAGCATGTGATTCTTCAGGACAGAGATTTTGCTTCTTTTGAGTGACTGTAAAAGTTAATACATACTTTACACATTTTTTAAAAGGAGGTATTAGAGACTTCTCTGATTGATAAGAAAAGTTAAGATTTCAAGGGAATTTTGTACATGTGTATACTCATTGCTGGAAAAAAAGATCTCAAAGAAAACCATTAATAGCGCTAATCAGATTAAAATATGTCCAATTTCATAACAAATGTCATAATAACCAAGGAACATACATGTGTATAGTTCTTGCCACAAGATTTTATATTAAAATATAGAGTTGTCAGTGTAGAAAAAGCAGAAAAACTTGAGGAGTTAAGAACCTGAAGAACTGCCCAATGACAGATGTTAGTATTGTGAGCTATGGCATTTATTGGTAAAGGTGACACTCCCCGTAAACCCCCATTATTTTTATTTAATATGTTTGATGTGTTTCTATCAGTACACCGGAATGAGAATAATTAATTGTTGGCGTGAACACTGTCTTCCTTCCTGTACAGAGATAAGGCAATTTTTTTCTTTTTTTCTGGAAGCTATAGATTTATGTAAAGCTCAGTTTGTGGCGGTCTTATAGAACCCCCTTGGCCGCTGGAACTGCCAGAAGCATGTTATAAGGAGTGTAAGCTGCTATTATAAACATTCATCTGTCAAAATTCCCAAATAAGTAGCCCTGGTATAATGATTTTAGAGATGAGAATACTGATCTGTTTTTTTAGGACAGATGACTTCACAGAACTCCTGTAAAAAACAGAAATCCCACAGTAACTAAACAGGCACTATACATCGAGGGCAGTCATTATTGAATTTAATTTAATTTTTTTGAAGTATGGTAATTTATATTTAGGGCACCAAAATAGCCTCAAATGCACCTTTTTATAATGCTCTACAATAATTAGGAAGTCAAGCTTAATGGAAGAAATTTCATGCTTGCAGTTTCAGGTTGAATTATTTTCTGTACCTCTCTGTTCCCCAAACCTGGAGACTCTCCTGTGAGCTACAGCTGTTTATTTGCTTCCTTCATGTAAGTATTTCAACAACTGGAGATCAATTGTTTAATTCTCCTTATTGATTTAATGGATTCATAGTTTTTCCACTGAAAATTGGAGTGATGTAAAATGAAATGTCACCTAACTTGCACTCAGGCACCTACTCAACTTTATCAGCCTTTTGTAAGTGGAGATTATTTAAGACCTTATTGCCCCAAATTACCGAAGAGTTAAGGAAGGATATCAATCATCTACAGTATCTGCAGGCAAAGCAGCAAGGGTTGAGATAGTGACACAAGAGCAGAGGGAAAACTTACAATCTGTACCAGGATGCAGCTGTGGAGGTCCAGTTCATTCCCTCCCACCTCAAAATGAGCCACATTGTTTATTCACTTGACAGCCAATATTGGAGCTGTAGCACAGCGCAACAGCATAGTAATAGTTCAGACAGGACTGGTATTGCTCATAATAGCCAACAGATTTACTTGTAAATTCTCAATAAATTAATTCCATACTTAGGGAGTAAGTGCTGTAATATTTGGAAAGATATCATGTATTTTTTTGCCTTTTAATTCATAACCAAGAAGAGGTAGAAGAGGTTGAAGTAATAATTGTAAGCTTTAGCTAAGTCAGTAATTCTAGTTCGAGTAGGGGGTATTAATTAAAAAGACTGAACTTTGTGTTTACCCTCACAAATATTTATATTTTCTTCAAATAGCACAAAGCAACTGGTTGATAAGGGAATGTTCCAGTCATTTTCAATTAGCCGTAAGGTATTTTTTTACAGTAGTCTGATTTCTGGTTAAATGACCAACAGAACAATGATGGCTATTTTATATGGCAGAGACAGTGCTGACAGGGGGTATAATGAGAGAAACTGTCTCGGATTTTCTTATTAACAAGTCTAACCAAAGCCCCACTGGCCCTGCTAAATGGGTAATAGCGTATTACTCCATTGGTGGAGACCTTTAGAAGATTACACACAAAGTTGGTTAATTAGTGGGATCTGCAGCGTTACTTCTAATGCTGTCCCAAGTCTGCAGTTTTCCTACAATTTCTAATTATTTACCTTTGAATAAGAATACAGGAGTACATTTCCCAACCTGATTATTTCATAAAATATGAATGGATAATCAAGCACTACTTATTTCAATCAAAATACAGTCAAACTGAACTTAACCACACATGTATGAATACGGCAGATTTGGTATTGATATTGATTTGCCAGTAAATCATCTTAAGTTCAAATGATCAAAAATCAAGACAGGTCAACATCAAAGAAACAGGAATATTGGCATGAAAGCAAGCTCTCTTGATTGGTACAAATTAAAAGATCATTTATTAGTGATTATGCTGTATAATACTGCCAGTGCCAAATGAATGCAATTAAGATGAAATGAGCCCCTGCAGCTACAGGGGTTAATAAAGACTGAATTCCTAATGATTTTTCCATTAATTATGAAGATGTCCACAAAACAGCTTTAACAAAGCTGTGGCCACCTCAGACAAATCTTTGTAATCTGTATAAAATGCCTCCCTTAATTGACATGTTGTTGGGATAATGTAAAGATTTAACAGCTCTGAAATCATTACACGACAAATGAGGGTACTCTGTGAAGAGTGCAAATCTTGGGGTGTGGAAGAAGTGCAAAGGCTGTGAATATTTTGAATACCTTGAAAAAATACACATTATTTCGAGTCTAAAATGACATACATCCTTACTAAAAACATTGCTGCACCTTTCATGAAATCAAGAAGCCTTTACTTCCCCAGAGTGATTTTCAAGGTTTAGGAAGGTACTGAGTATGAAATGGGAGAAGAATATGAAAGATCGGGCAAAGGACTCTCTTCCTAACACTGCCATAGGAGTAAAGCAGTTGCCTCTAGAGACACTTCTTTTCTATGTATGAATTTGGCCCTGAAACATTGAAGATAATGAAAGGAAAATGCCTTACCTTGGAAATTTGCTTGCCTGGACGTGCCATTGTTAGGACTCTCACTCTGCTATCTCCTAGCCCTAATGTGTAGTGGCTGGGTATTTCCAGAGCAAGAGAACAGTCTGACCTATCTGTGGGAAGGGTAATGCCAGATGGTGCCTTTCTCTCCTTTTTTTTTTTTTCTGCTTATCAACATAGAGCTTCCTCTGCTTGCTACTGAGAGCAGGCTTGCTAGTATTTTGGATGTTTCTTGCTTATTCATGGGATTTCCTTGGGTTTCTTAACTGATTCTTTTTTCATCAGTCTTATCATTGCCTCTCATCTGTCAGTTAACAAGGAAAAAACCTCAAAAGATATAAAAATTAGGAGGTAGCTTGGATGCTCGATTAGGCACCTGTTGCCTCTCAGCATTAAGTTAATTTCCCTGCTAATTACACATGTTTTTCATACTCTCTGTTTCTCAGTTTTCTGTTTTTAAGATGACATCACTGGATCCAAAGCAATTGGAGCTGCATGAAGGGGACACCAGAGTATTCACAGATGGGTATATTCTCAGGTAAATTTGTGCCAGGTCACCTTTATACTTTCCTTTAGGTATAGAGAAATTTAAGTTACCAGAAATCTGGCTGGCTGTGCAGAAAGCATCAAAATGAATGTTTTACATCAAAGATGGGGACACAGTCATGTTTGCTCCAAACAAGAAAAAATCCTAGCATCACCTTGTGCAAGACCATATTATGGAAGCAATCAACTAAACTAGGATATTGAGAAGGTATAATCAGCTCAAAGAGAGTAGCAGGATCTCAATGGAGGAAAGCTGAGTCAGTAAAAATAGGAATAGGATAAAACTTTTAAAAATTCTTTGCACCGTTGCCTAATTAGGAAGCTAAAACAAATATTTCATGTGTAGCCATGTAAAAAGATAAAGAAGAGAAAGCATTTTTTGTTTATTAGGATGTAGTCAGGATTAAAAGTAATATAGGTAGGGCCCCACAATTAAACAAAAATTTCTTTTTCTGGTAAAAGTAACATCAGTAACAGGGGCAGAAATTGCTAACTGTGAGGCAAGCTAACTGTGCTGTTCAAATTGTTTAAATTTCCTCAGTGGGAGAGAAGTTACAAATGTGCCAACTATTTTTAAAGGTCTCAGGGTACACTTCAGAACACTGACTCAAAGCTAGGAAATTGCTTCAAGTCATAGCAAAGAGGAGACTTAGTGTGGATAAATATGAAGAAGAGTCAATATAGATTTTATAGATTAACGTCAATGCTACTAGAGTTCTTCAAAGAAATCAACAGACTTATTGTTTAGTCTGGACTTATGAATATGGTTATCATGGATTTTTTTAAAAAATGATAAATCACAATTTAGAGTGAATTGCCACCTGGAAGTTCCTTTTTCATTCCACAGAATATAGAGAGAATCTAGATGCTTGAATTTGGAGAGTTGACTTCTACAGTCCTAATCTAAATCCAGGTGGAAAAACTCTGATGTTGCATAGGAAAATAGATCAATCCAAAGCACTGAAGAGTATGTAGTAACACAAATTCTTATTTGTCAGATAATAAGCTTCTGAATGTTCCAATGCAGGACAAACCTAACTTTATGTCTTATAATTTTGCAGAACCATGAAGTTTCAGCTTCTTCACCAAATTGGTTGGTTGTGACTTCAGTGGTCTGTGAAGGTTTCTAATAAGGTATTATAATAGGTACCATCTGCACTCTAGAGACCTTACACAGTTCTAAACAATCTCCCACCACTCTGAAATAGGTTACTATACAGATGTAAGACCAATCCAAACCAAAGCTGAAAAAGAACTTGTGAAAAATGAAGAATACCAGATTTTTTTCAGTGTGTAGAACGGTCAGTACTGGAACCCTAAATCTTCACTCTTCATTTGAAATATTTTGACCATCTCTGATTAAAATGTGTGAACATTACAAGTCAATAAACACTTCATATTGCTACAGATGATAACTTTCATTCCTGCATCTCTAAAACAGTTGGAACAAATCCACACTATGTGTTTTGCCTGTGGTCCCACAAGGACTCTCTAGCTGAAACCATTTAGGGAGAAACAGTCTGAGGATGTTCAAGAAGGAATAGATATAGGAGCAGTTTGACCAGCAGGATGAAAATTATGCAATATTTAATGAAGAAAGAAGCCAAAGAATTTATTGTCAGGAGTCATGGAGACTGAGAATTTAGAGATGGGAACATTGACCTGCATCTGCTCACAGTTTCCACTGTGGCTCAGAACCCAGGTACAGAACATGGAAAGACTGGCAACTCTTTTTCTGTACCAATTTCCCCATTTGCTTTTGGCTCATCAATTTACGTCTGGGCTTATTATTGTACCAGTAAAATGGGCTCCTACTGCCTGCTTGCACATCCTCTTCCCTGAGTCTTCCTGACCCATGTGCCTTATCCCACTCACCGTTTTATAGTGTGAAATATCTCACTGTTCTTTTCTCAAAGAGTTTTTTCTCTAACCTTTGGCTTAGTCCAGTTGCCTCCTGCTTTGTTTTGGTGGTTCTGTAGTTTTGTTTTTTCCAGAACTATATTTCGTCACAGTTCTTGATGTCAGTACAGTTTTTTGAGTTCTCTAAATTCTTTCTAGCTCAAGTGTCATACCTCATCTAAATTCCTAATGCTCACGAATTGGACTAATGATTGCTAATTATGTGTACCGTGCAAGTACATTGGAATTTCCTTGACATGAGTTTTGGTGATACATTTGTGAAATACAGACTGTGTTGCATGCGTAAAAGTTGCAAGTGAATATCTAATTGATCTCATCCTACAGGGTATTCTTACAAGAGAGAAGAAGCTAAAGAGTGTTGACTTTTTGTACTAAATAAAAAATAAACAATTCTGATATAAATAATCTATTTAAGTGTGAAATTGGATTTTCAACAAAAAGATCGAATTCATTGACTTCAACAATGTTACGTGAGAGATAAATTGGCCTGTTAGTAATTTTATTGCAAACTCATACCTCACACCTTATCTTTGTCTGATCTGCTATCAAATGTGTATTTGTACAGCAAATAACTTATTTAACTCTAACAAACAGGCGGCAAATTCAAAGGATATCTGCTAGACCAATAAATATGAAAAGCCTACTAAATATGTGTGAATAAATCCCCATAATCTTACTTCCTAGACTTTCATCCATGCAGGATATATTAGGAAGAATATTATAGAGGAACTGGGTCTAATTTTGATCTCTGTGGTATAAATCAGGAGTAGCTCCTTGGTAGTCAATAAAATTACACTCTTAAATCAGAATAAGTGTTCCTTTATCTTATTTAAAATGTTTCAACACTGTTGAGCTAACAAACATCTGAGAAATAGAAGAATATTCAGATTTCATTGTGATTCTTTTTCTGCATAATTAAAAGGTAGACTTTTTCCTGAACTAATTTAATTCTTGGTTATTACACTTACTGATTTTTAAAATGCACTGGGGGGTAATTCTGCAAAGATGTTAGGTGAATCACCAGTAAGCAAAGAATCTGGGGAAGGAGCCAGCCAGTTATTAAACAAAGAACCATTATTTTTTTGTGTAGCTGTACATGTATAATAATTTCAGGAATATTTACTTATTTATACATTTTTACAAATTGCACATATTTCAAACTTGCAATTGATGCAGGCTTAACATTTGCAGTGATTTTCATCTTCTTGGTAGTGCATCAGCATTTTACTAGGGTTTATAAAATGATTGTGTATTATCTAAGGAAATACTATTAGTTGATGATACAAATAAAAGAGACTGAAGAAAAGAATTATGGCCTGACATTTAACATGCATGCTCATAGTTATACACATTTCAGTCATACAAATTGAATATACATGAGAGTACCCAGCTTTGCACTGAAAATCTGGCTGTAAACTATCACAAGGTGTTAGAGTCACAGAAGTGAGACTCTGCAGCTGAATGAAGATTCAAGTGTCTGTAGGTCAATGGCTGCTTTTGGTTCCTACCTAGTCCACATATTGTAACAATATATTTTCATATATCTTAAATCTATATGTATTATTTAGTCATCAGGTTTGCTTTATCTAGTTCCAGCTGATCAATATTCTGTGAAATAGCAGCTTCTACACAGGGAAACAACCATACTTAATTGCCTTAGAAAGAGTTATCTTACAGGTTCATTTCCTCACATCCTGCTTTCCTAAATAAACTTATGAATTAAGAATCAATATCAGCATAACACAGGCTTACAGGTGCTTTGAAACATCCTAATAACTAGCTAAAAGTGGATTTCAAGTAGCACCTACAATTCCTACTGTCATTACGTAGACCTACAAATACCTTCATAAACACACAAAAATGCTGCCAAATATTGGTGTCATTTTTGTTTGTGCTACATCTTGAGGGCCAGTCAGCCCAGATGTGCTAGATGTCTCCTGTCTGAGACCTTACTGAAAAATATGATTGAATTAATACTTATTGTTTCTTTGCCTTCTAGGATCTGAGGTTGTTGTCACAGATGAATCTTCTGACTGTTCTGTTGTTTGTGACCATTGTTGCTATTCTGGATATGCTTAGAGCAATAATAATAACTGCTTTTGCTTTGAATATTTATTTACCTATCTAATATAGTCTTTGATATCATCTTCTTACAGTATAGATTTTCCTACATTATCTTTTCTGTTTAATAAAATTTGAACAGGTAACAACCCCTAATTCTGTTGCTAATACTTCCCAATTTCCTAGCGCTCAGTATGCCTTATCTGGCCTTCTAACAATGTCTTTCTGTATATTTAATCTGCTAGATTAAGGGTATGAGAGCAAAATTTACCTGTCTATTTGCATATTTCCATGTAAACTGTTTAAATACATGTCTACAAAAATAATGCTAATTGTCATACCTTACCAGGTAAGGTAAGATAAGGTTTAACAAAAGAGAGTTGTTACAGCACCTGCTTTGTGGATGTATCTTCTAGTCAGGATACCTGAGTGAAGAGACAACAAATATAGAACAATGCATACCACTAAGCAATTTACTACCAGGGAATCCATTTTCATAACAACAAATTTATGCACCACCAATGGAAAACAGAAATCTGAGTCATTGGATCTGTCAGATGTATTTTGCTGAGCATTCTCATTTACAGTATCACAGTATCACAAGGCTGGAAAAGACCTTTGAGATCATCGAGTCCAACCTATGACCCAACACCTACACCTACTTCTACTCGTCAACTACACCATGTCACTAAGTGCCTCATCCAATCTCTCTTTAAACACCTCCAGGAATGTTGACCCAACCACCTCCCCAGGCAGGGCATTCCAATGGCCAATCACCCTCTCAGTGAAGAACTTCTTCCTAATGTCAAGCCTAAACCTCCCCTGACGAAGCTTGAGACCGTGTCCTCTTGTTCTGTCGCCGGTCACCTGAGAGAAGAGACCAACCCCTGCCCGACTACAACCTCCCTTTAGGTAGTTGTAGAGAGCAATAAGGTCTCCCCTGAGCCTCCTCTTCTCCAGGCTAAACAACCCCAGCTCCCTCAGTCGCTCCTCATAGGGCTTGTGCTCCAGCCCCTTCACCATCCTCGTCGCTCTCCTCTGGACGCACTCCAGCATCTCAACATCTTTCTTAAACTGAGGGGCCCAGAACTGGACACAGCACTCGAGGTGCGGCCTGACCAGTGCCGAGTATAAGGGGATGATAACCTCTCTAGTCCTGCTGGCCACACTACTCCTAGGATATCATTGGCCTTCTTGGTCACTTGGGCACACTGCTAACTCATGCTGAGTTTCCTGTCCACCAGCACTCCCAAGTTCCTTTCCGCCTGACTGCTCTCCAGCCACTTTGTCCCCAGCCTAGAGCTCTGTATGGGATTGTTGTGTTCAAAGTGTAGGACCCGGCATTTGGAATTAAACCTCATGCTATTGGAGTCAGCCCATCTCTCCAGCCTGTCAAGGTCCCTCTGTAGGGCCCTCCTACCCTCCAGGAGATCGACACTTCCTCCCAGTTTGGTGTCATCTGTGAACTTGCAGATGAAGCACTCAATCCCCTCATCCAGATCATCAATAAAGATATTAAATAGGACTGGGCCCAACACCGATCCCTGGGGGACACCACTAGTGACCGGCCGCCAACTGGAGGTGACACTGTTCACTACCACTCTCTGTGTTCGGCCATCCAACCAGTTCCTAACCAGCGCAGAGCGTTCCCATCCAAGCCACAGGCTGCCAGCTTCTCCAGGAGTCTGCTGTGGGAGACAGTGCCAAAGGCCTTGCTGAAGTCCAGGTACACCACATCCACAGCCGTCCTCTCATCCACCAGGCGAGTCACACGGTCATAAAAGGAGATCAGGTTGGTCAGGCAGGACCTGCCCCTCCTAAACCCATGCTGGCTGGGCCTGATCTCTCCCTCATTCTGCAGGTGCACTCAGGATTATGTGCTCCATAATTTTACTGGGAAACCCTCTCAGTTCTCTCTCAATTATTTCGTTTGTCTTGCCTTTCTTTTTTTTTTTTTTTTTTAAAAAGAACAAGTTCATAGAAATCTGTGCCTTTGGTTTGATGAAATGAAAGCAAATTGGCTTGATCAGAGAGAAGAGAAACATATATGGAGCAGAAACCATACAGAATTTCCTGCCTTTTAAAAATCTCACTTAGATCACTGTTTTCCATTGCAGATCTCTTCCTTTATTATGATTTACCTCAGTATGACCTTAATCTTCCACAGTATGCAGAAAAAAGAAAAGGCACATTATCATCTATTACCGTTAAGAATAGGTTTTATGTATAATCTCTATTGCAAAGGTTAGCAGAGTCAACACTCCTTAACTCCAGTTCCCTCAAGGGGTTTCACACCTTTGAAATCGTAGCAAAGTCTAGATGCCAAGAGGCTATGAAGAGACTGCAGTTCCTAATGCAAACCATGCCAGGGTAGGGAGGCTCCTCAGGTCCCTGTTTCCTGATGCCAAGCAGAACAGGTCACGGTGCTGCACTCTTGATAAAAGGCAACAGTAAGATTTCCTCGCTTTCCTTTTCCTTCTTTTTCCTTCTTTTCCTTCTTCTCTCTACCAAGACCTGTAGTGACAAGACCAGGGGTAATGGTTTTAAACTGAAAGATAGTAGGTTTAAATTGGACACATGGAAGAAATTTTTTATGAGAAGGATGGTAAGACACAGGAACAGGTTGTTCAGAGAAGTTTTGGATGCTCCATCCTTGGTAGCACTCAAAGATGGGGCTTGAGCAACATGATCTAATGAAAGAAGCCCCTGTCCATGGTTGTCCAAGAAGCAAATATCTAAAACCTAGAGGACCAATTTAGTAAGTAAATAAGGAAAATTTACACCATAATCAGCAGTTTTTCTCTATAGCTTAAGATTTTACCTTGTTTCTGCCAATGTTCATGTCTTTTAGGAAGTTGGTGTCATATTGCAATAGTTTATTTTCTCTCCTGTACTTAGAATGCAAGTCCCAGTTATGCTAATTGGTGTTTCATGCATAAATTAAGAACATACTATGCCAGCAAACCTGGATTGTATTTCAGACCTGAAAAGTATAAAAACAACAACATTAAGGTGATCTGTCCTAACATATGTCATTTAAATACTTCATGAGGAAAGAAGTTACAAAAACATACAAGTAAGAGACAGGTGAGAAAAGAAAAACCTGTTCTCCAGTTGAGATAACCGTTAGACTCAAGTACTATTGACTCTAATATCCTTTAGGAGATAAATGCAGTAGTTTGAACTTATGTATACAGGAATTCATTAAGATAATTCCTTTTGTTTTTCCCACAAGGACAAAGCATTCGATCGCTGATATCTATAAGAAAGCACACTGCATTACCAATTTTAAAATGTTTTCTAATTCTTGTTAAAACTGCATTTCTTTTTCAACTTTTAAAAATATACGTTAGTAGACTTGAAACTGTTGAAGCCAGAAACATTTCACTGAAATACAGTGTAGAAATGTTGTGTTTAGAAACAGAACACAGTTTTCTTTGACTACTAAAAAAGCAGTTGGAGTACAAGAGACCCTCTCATTACACAGAAAACATACTGCAAAAATAAAAGAATGTTCTGAAAATATATATTAAAAAAATTATGTACCTACAAGTTGTTGCACTTTTAAGTTATGAAACATTACTCTAAGTGAAAAGAGTTCAAGCATGTCCTTGCCAGATCCTAGTGAAATCATTGTTGAGTAGACAACAGCAACAACAAATTCTTTACAGGGAAAGATAAGATAAAGTAGAGAAAGAATCTACACTAAATACCGTGTTCAGGCCTTCCTCGGCTTTTCTCCGGAGCTTTGGAAGGTCAATGAAGAACTATGGTCTCTCTTAAGAGACTCTTGCAATTCTACCACATGGCTAATGGACTACCCCATCTTATAATGCTAGGGTCTGTTGAGTTACATGCAACTCTGAAGGTTTTCCAGGAGCTAATATAGCAAGGAAGAGGGGCAAAAGCCCCAGTTTTCATTCTAAAGGTGCGGTATGTCGCTCTAAGTTGTTGCACTTCCACCTCAGAAGCCTAGGTCTAATCACAGTGAGGTGAATAATAGATTTGAGCCTTTCACTCTTCTAAACAACTATGGTCCTTATCAGATACTACATATCTTACAAGAATTGTCCATAGCCTCTTTTTATATGAGAACCGAGTATCAGAAAGTTTTATTTTTAATAGAGATGTTTCTAAAATGATTCGCATTCACTTGCCTCTTGTTTGTCTTAGTCTTCTGCTTCTTTATTTCCATTTAAGAGATGAGATATTTCAAGAAGTCATTCTGAACATTATGTAATGGTTAATCATGCTTAATTTAAAAAAAATTAAGATGCAGCATATGAATTGAAAGAAAAGTAAAATCACAATACTCATAAAAAGACACAATGTATATCACTTAATCCTCTTTTACTGGCGTGTACCATTTATTTGAGAAATAACACCTTTCATATTTTTCCTTTGTATTAATTTAATATTTAATTAATACATAGAAACTCTTGCACATTTCTTTATATTTCACTAAGATATTCGCAGAGATAATAATTAGAACATCAGTTTCATTTTTCTTAGTTTTCCAGACCACTTTTCAGCTTCTGAGATAGATGGTTCACAATGATTTTTTTACATTTACATGTCTAGCCTTTTATTATTTTCAGAAAACATTGTATATATTTGTTAAAATTCTAGAACTATAAGACTATGATTCATGGAAATTAGAAATATTTACCTTTAAGGTGCTATTTTAATTCTACCTCTCTTGATCTTATTTGTAAGTCAAGTTTCTTGTTCTTCTAGAAAAGAGTTTCAACAGTCCATTAAATTTATTGTCTTGATCTGGTTGAGCAATGATTCACATCCTACAGTTCTTGTAAAAAAAAAGTAGAATTTGCAAGTCATAAATATCCCCAAGAAGCAGACAGATATTCAACACAAGCCTTTTCAGCCTGTTCACTTGGTCAGTCTTTTCCTATTATCTCTAGGTTGCAAAAGAGTGACAGAATGAATTGGATGCCAAATTAGTCTGGTAACATTTTACTCATTCCCCATTAGAATCTGATGAAGTGAAAGAACTTCTGACCAATTTCTTCCTTTGAATCCCTAGGCCCTGTACAACTATGCCTTTTACCTGTGCTACCTGCAGAAATCAGACCAGAGTTTTGTGATGAGTGATACCCAGCTGAGCGGGTTCCTTCTTTTTCAAAATACTAGGGAGGAAAAAATAAACCGAGTCTTCTTCTGTACCGTATCATGTGCTTTTGATTGTTGGATATTTGTTCATTTTTGTGTACTATGAAAAGAAATATTCATAAACAGTCTTGCATCCTGTACTTCACTAAGTAAAGAATGATGCTGAGTTGCAAAGTGTGAGAACATGAACAAAACTGAATAAGCCTGGACTGCTTTTAACTGAGTTTCACCATCAGAAAAAAAAAAAAAGAAAGATAAAGGACAAGGAAGCCATCAGTAGAGAGGAAATGCTAAAAAGTCTATATATTATTCTGAATTGCCCCAATAATGTGTCATAACTGCGGAGACAACCTTGAAGAATGAATATAGGAGACACATAAATATATCCATGAATGAAAACCAAGAAGACCAATCAAAAAGCCAAGGAAAGTTCCTTTTATTTCTTTATTAGCTATAGCCCAAAGAGGGTATTTGAACAAGAATAACAGCACAAGATGTTTACAAAGGGCAGAACAAAATTGAACATCTTTAGCAGCAGCGTTCCATTTGTCTCAAATTCGTTTGAAACAATCCAAAACCAGTTGGGTTTCAATTTCAGGCTATGCAACCTGACAGTGCAATTACCTGCAGTAGGTCTCACAACTCTCTGTCCCAGTGTCTTACACATACGCATCTTCCTTAAAGCAGTCAGAGCGCCTCAGATCAAGGCAATAATGCTGCCATGAGCTGTATTTATCACTACAGCTTAATCACTCTCTAACGTATTTAATTTAGCCACAAAACACTGTGTTGTGGCAATTAGAGGAAGCCCTGGGTGATGTTATAAGACAGGAAGCTGAAGGCCAAGTGACTACCAGCTCTTGAAAGATACAATTGAAAGAATGGTGTACTTTCAGAAACACACCGTCCTAGAGTCTTATATTGCTGTTATGAAATAGAATATATAAATAGAAACAAATGTAAATGCATATGAAGATGTTTACTGAGGATTATGATCATGGGTAAAAGATAAGTGTTAATAAAAAAGTTCCCTAAACCTGTCTAACTCTGTTTTCTGAGTTGTGGGGTAAAAGTCTTCACATGGGCAGTTCTCAGCTAACCAGTGATGGTACTTTCCAGGTAGGCAATCTGTGGCAACTTACTGCCTTGGGCTACAGGGTTTTCCCTTCAGCCCTCCTGGCTTTGCTCGCAGCACCAACTGCAGTCATCTAGCAGGGATGTCCGTCGTAAACTAAGATCGTAAAGGTGCACCAAGGACGGCTGAGTTTGGGGTCACAGTTGGTAACTTGGAGTTATCAATGGAATTAGGTATGTGAAAGGAAACCCTATGGGGAAAATGAGAGCTAGTGGTCTGGCATGCCGGTCCTACTAGCCCACAGTAGAAGAGTTCAGCTCCTCCACACGTAGGATTTTGGCAAACTGACTGATCTAGGACATTTGTACCATTTTAAATGAAAGTGAAATAACATTGTGTTACCTCTCTGTGACAGCAGAAGATGTAGAAAGATGTAGAGAAGCACAAGAAATTGAGATAATGAGAAGCAAAGAAAGAAGAGTGATGGATGATAACTCATAGGATATTTTAGGTGGGAAAAGATGTCAGGAGATCTTGAGTCCAGCCTCCTGCTTGCAGCAGGGTCAGCTTCAAGAACATACCACGTTGCTCAGGGCTGTGTCCTGTGTGTCCTGTCAGGTCTTGAAAACTTCCACAGAGAAAAACTACACATCCTCTCCCAGAAACAGAGATATCTGTCTCTTAAGCAGCATAATTATTTGATATTATATCACCAAAGGAAACTATGATAGTGCCATACTCTGCAAACACTGATTCCACACCCTAAGGTACTGTTAAGCTACATTCAGATCTCTGTAAGGGTGTATGTGTGTGTGGATTTTTTTGGCAAAGGAGAATTTAAACAGAAAAAATTCTGAACAACTTAAATGTTGTAGCATTGTGCTACAAGGCACTTTTGTGTTAAATGAAATTGTCTTCAGATTGCTGAATTAAGGTAGACACATAAAGAACAGCATCTGAAAATCAAACCACATCAAGATAAAGGCTAGACAAGGAAATATAGGAGAACTCTAGGTCCACACACAATCACATCAATGGCTTTGTTTTTTCCTGTCCTGTTATTTATGCACATCTAGTGGAAGCCTTCAGCTATTTAATGCTACTCTTTAGAAACTCCGCATTTGTTTGATTAGGACCAAGGTCAGCTTGCAGCAAATCTTGGTGAAATAAATACTATATTTCTTTTGCTTCTTATTAAACATCCAGTGGAGACGTATGAACCTAAGCAGAAGAGAATATATGATTTATTTCAGGAAAATGTGAAGTAGTTAAGTGTCAGAATAAACATCCCATTTCTCAGTTTTTAGAATCTTATGTGATTTTTGTATTTCTAATACAGGCAGTACAGAGTGATCACTACTTCTCAGCATCTGCTAAAGAAATATTAATGGGGAGGGAGATTGGTAGGAACAACCTGCAAATACAACATTTACTAGGCTTTTAAAGAAAGGTACGGAGTGCAAAACACCAGTTCTTGAGTCTGTTATTTAAACACAAGTCTCTAAACAGGAAAACAAAATACACTTATACAACAAAAAAAAACGTTAGCAGATGCTGCACAACTTCTATGTCTTCCGTTAGAAAAATGGGTTAGTAGTGCCTTAGTGTACACAACCGTTAGGTCACCACTCATGAAGACTGGCGTGAATAAGGGGCCCTTTGTTTGGCCAATTGTGACATTAAATTACAGCTAAAGGATTGGTTTGGTTTGTTTTAATAACAATGATAGTGAACTTGTGTCATTCAAAACTAAGAAATGGAAGAGATAAACTTAAAGGAGACTCAGTTCATCTAAGTGCAGCTGCCAAAAAGAAACTGTTTTAGAATAGTTAGGGATCACACAAGGAGTTTTTAATTTTCACTGTAAAAAGGCAATGAAAGTTACTAACACAGTGCAAGAAGTTATGATCCTTCCCCAAGACTCATTTCACTTAGAAAACCCAAAAAATTCCTACCTCAAAGTAGTTAAAAGACAGAAGACAGGCAGATTTTTCTTTTCCAGATACGAATCAGAAGTCCACTAAGATCCTTTTTTTCATTGTAAGTGTGATGTGATGGTGGTGGTGGAATGCAACCTTTGTCCTTCCATACAGAAGCTTGAATTTTGTTTTGTTTCCAGTTCAGGCTCTGAACTGAGGTTTGCAGCAGCTTCCTGAATGGAATCAGGGCTTTTAATAGACTTCTGTTCTGTGTCTGTAAAGTATCAGGCTATTTGTCTTCTATTCTCTAAACACTTTAAACAATAATTTTTTAGATCAGGTTAATTTTTCTGGTTTGAAATGTTTAGACATTTCTTTCTACAGTCTTGTATGAAAAGATAATTACGGCACATCATATGTGTCCCAGGCCACTTTAAAGGCTGAGAGAAATGATAGTGAGACCCAGAGGAGTAATTACAGGCATGCTAAGGAGAAAACACCAACATGTAGATAGATACATGTTAGAGAAGTGAGAGACTGGAGAGAAAGAAGTGTTAGACTTACCAAAAAGAATTAGCATGGAAAGGTAATCTCCCTCTCTCTCAATGAGCTGGTAAAGTAATCAACCTACACAATCTCTCCAGCGATGGAACTAGGAGGGTTTCTGGAGTTCCAAACACACATTTGAACTTTAGGGTGCTTTTTCAAAGTAAACCTGATCTCAAAACACACAAAGGTCTTACCCAATCTTAGGCAAAAATGTTATGAAAAGTAAGTCAGAGGGTGGAGGATAAACCCTTCAGAAATATTGTAAATTTTCATTCAAAATGAGTTAGATAACATAAATTTTCATTATTCTTCTGACATTTGCCAAATATTTTAATTTACAACAAATATTTTGTATACAATGTGATGAAACATTTTGTTACTTTAAAATTTTAAAAACATATTCTAATTCTTTACATACACTTTAAAATATAGGAAGTTTTGAACTGTATTCAGTGCTAATGTTTAATTCAAGACTCATATTCACATTCTCAAACATTCAGCTTCTCCACAAAGCCATCTAGGTTGTGTCTATATTAGTGTTTTGGTTTGAGCACTAATCTAGTTTTGAAATAAAACTCCTGAATATCTCCAGCAACTGGAGATTTTTTTTTGCTTCACAGAGTTATTTTGATGAATGATCTGGAGTCCTTTTGGAGAACTCAAAAATGTACAAAGTGCAATTCAGACACTAACAGAAACACCAGTGGTTGCTTCTCTGAACAGCATTAAACTACGTGCATAGTTGTGATGTTTAATCCAGAGGACAAGGTTAAATCTTGTGTGAAGTAGAACTCCTGAAATGTGTGTAACAAGTGTGAGGACTTCATGATCACCTGCTTTGCCCTACTGATCTACTCCTGCTGTGCCAAGTTATTTGCTAATGCAGACATAGCCACTGACCACTATATGAAGATACCAGCTCTGTTCATGTTAGAGACAGGGAGAGGTTGTCAAGGAATGTAACCCATGGACAGATACAAACTGCTGCAGTGTTTGTTCTTATCTTTTATAGCACCAAATACTACTGTAGAACTTTTTTTGTACTTGGTTTAATATGAAAAGCGTGTTGTGTTCTACTATTGGGAACTCATGTGAAACTGCAGTGGAAATGTTCACCATATGAGAGATTTGAAGCCAGGACTTGAATTTGGTTTGTCATTTCTCATTGTTAAACCAGGGCTATGGTAAGTCCAGGACAGTCTCAGCCTTTGTCTGTACTGCAGCATTTGGAAGCACTTCCTTCTACCCACCTCTGTCTGTCTTTGCCTACACTGTTCCTTAGCTCTGTGTCACTGCGAAATCTAGAGCAACACCAACTTTCTGTAGAAAGAAAACAAAGTTGCTTACCCTAGAAAGGAGTTATCAAACTGTACAAATACATATTTGTCTGAAAGGTTAAGGACATGATCTTCTGACATGTCTCAATTTTCTGTTGCAGTTGCTCTGAAGCTTGATCTCCACAGTCTCAGTCATCTCCACAGTCTCAGTCTTCTCCACGAGTTCACCTTCCAAATTAGATGTTGGGTTTTGCTTCTTTTTACTTATGGCAGTTAATGCAAAGCAACTTCTGTGATCTCATGTTCTCAAATTTGTTAATATTTTCAATCCTTTTTTATTCATCCTTGAGCTAACAAGGTCTAAAAAGCATCTCTGCACAGTTTCTCACCTATCATTCAGAAAGAGCCATCAATGGTGAATTTCCACACTCTTTTCCCAAGGCCAAATGATAAATGTTTCCTGTCAGCATAGCAATAATTGTTATCTAAGCAACAACGCAAAAGTGAGCACAGTTTAGTAAACGTAGGCGACTTCCATTTCCTTTCAATTTGCAAGAGTGTGAGAGCAAAAGGAATCTCTTCCCTCTACAGTTTTATATCAAAATAACACCTCTTCTTAGGGAGATACTTTTGAGAATTACTGCAGGGGGGAGTTTAGGCGGTGTGAGTAGCAAATAACTTGAACACTTCAATAACTTTAATAACTTGTCAACAGGGCAACCTGTTGGCTTGAAAGTTTGGAGACTAAACTTTGAATACTCCTGTTGCTATGTCTCGGAATGTTCAACATTCTTGTGAAGACTTACCCTGAAGAGAGCCAAAACAGACTGCATATTCATTTTAGAGTAATTCAATAGAATTTGAAGGGATAGCGATCCCCTCTGTTCAGAGATTTTGAATAGGAAGAGCAAATTCACCAAAGAAGTTAAAAATCCAGAAGAACAAAGGGTAGCTCCGTATTAGGAATGAGGGGAAAATCAGGAGCATGAAGCAGGAATGTCTCAAGTAGTCATAGGGATAGTTTGAAGAATTTGAAGCCAAAGAATATCTTTATTTTTTGCATGAAATTTCTTGTTAATATCCAAGAGTCATTGTAAACCCCTATGGTGCCAAGGGCTGGACATGAATTTGGCATTCTCTACTTGTTTTCCTAGCTGTTCCCAGCTTTCTATTCCAAATACACTAAATGAGTGCAATTGCTGCACTCATAGCACCCTTTCTGCAAATCTGCATAAATTTATCTATGTATATGTTAGTCTAGGAGAACTTGGAACATAAGGTCTTCCATGTAAGTATTTTTTTCTTCTCTTTGCAAACTTCACTTCCTCTCCGAGTACACCTTGCCTAGCATTTCTCAGCTCCTTCATATTCCCAGTTAACTTTGAAACAAAAACAACCTTGTCATCCATCCAGAAATTCAAACACATTCTTAACCTCAACATCTCCTCATACACTTCAGTAGAATATATTGCTTTACTTTCAAGAACCCTGATTGATATGGTTATTAGGTTCATGTAGCTGTGTAAGAAAAACATTATATACTCAGGAAGAGAGATTCAATTGTCATCAGCCGTTCCATTTTTTCAGGGCAGGCAGAAATTTTCTCTTTTCTTTGTCTCACAGCAGAAAGTATGACTTGGTAGACCTTTCATTCTTCCGAAGTGAGTCAGTGCCTGAAACAAGAAGCAGCCATTGACTCTGAACTCTTACAAGAGGCTACTGTGCACTGGAACACTTGGTGCTCCATAGATTTCTAAAGCCACAGGGGGAGACCGTGATTATCTGATCTGACGGCCTCCACTATATGAGTTGCAAGACTTGTTTTAATTTCTCTCCTCAAGTTCACTAAGAGCTGAAATACTCTGGGGATTGGGTCATTTGCTTTTTGCAAATAAGCAAATGAAAAAAACCCCCAACTACTAAAGTATTCTGCAGAAAACCTGCCCTTTTTTAAAAAGAAATGAAGAATTTAATTTTTCAGTTTTATCCAGGAAGGCTCAATCCATCTTCAACCCATAGTGTATATCTTGGTATGAGAAGCAGAAACACAGCCAGATCTTTTTCTTGCATTTTTAGAAGAAGGAGGATAGAATCTTGGGGATTCTGGACACTGAAACATCCTTGGAGTTTCAGGAGAGGGGCATTGCCAAAATTTCAGGAGGTTTAGTAAATATTTGGGACAGTTGACAACTCTGCCAAAAGGATGAGAAATAAGTTAAATCAAAGGTGCAACGGAGGTGGAGAGAAAAGGGTAAAAGAGAACGGAAGGAAATTTGAGGATTCTTGCATTTCAAAATAAGGGAATTTTCCCCGCCTTATCTATTCAGATAATCAATTAACTAGTATCAGTGCACCTATATGTTGTCATCAGCGAAAGATAGACACTTATGAAACAAATTCTGAATGCTATAAATACGATAAAACTTGGATACTGAGTTCAAACTTTAACACAGTTTCCAAAATGTGAGAACTGGAGTTTGTTTCTAATATACCAGACCACATATTTGTGAAAAAATGAGTGTGAAAGACTTTTCTCGAAATGAAATGAATCTAACATTTAGCTAAGAGATGACAACTTTCCCTGCTAACAGATACAAAATTCCATGTTAAAATGAAAAAAACCATAAAAACCCCATGAGACTTTCATTAGTTTTAACATTGTTTCACCAACAGAAAATACTAATTATGAATTATAACTTAAGTTAATGTTTTTAACACAGTAGCTAAATGGGACACTACCTTTTCTTTACATACCGTTCTTAAAGAGGAATTTAAAAGTCTGTAGAATTAGATATAAAATGTAACTGGAAGGCAGGAAATCAATCAATAAGTGATTTTTTGGTTTTTTTGGAATCTATTCATTGAAGTTCTGTTGTTTTAACTGGTTCTAGTTTGGAAGTCTAGGATGAAATCATTAGCCTTAACATAGACACTGGTAAGTCTAGCATTTAGTGGATGCAAACAGAGATGCACATAAGTAGCCAATTATCTGAGGAAATGAACCATTAATGGATTAATGTAATTGGAATACATTCTTTTATCAAGAGAGACATTCACTTAAAGTGGTACTGTATTTGCTTTACACATGACTTGTTGCATATCTAATGTAACATATTATCACATATTCCAAAACAGTGACATCGAAGAAAGAGTCAAACTTGAGAGAAAAGAAGACAGAAACAGAATCAAGCCTGACAGGTAACCCTCTCCTTCCTCCTCAGCCCACAAATCTTTTAAGACATCACTTGTGTAAGCTCTATTCAAAAAAAAAATTCCAGAGGTAAGACAACAGTACACCCACAGTGTATTATTTGCTAATCTTCCTTTACTGAAGTGGTTAGCTTGTATCACAGGTTTTAGCAGTGCCATGATACCTTTGCTGCATACAATTATGTGCTAAAGACAAGAATTTCTCAGAGATTTTTCCAACTGCATGTCATTTCCTACAACAAAAAGTACAAAGAAAATGTATCGTCTTTGAAAGGGCAAGTATTCCCCATGAAAAAATTCGTACCAATTCTCGTGTTTTCTCCTTTCTATGCCAGGGTTATTTTGAGGGGGAGAAGGAGAATAAAACTATTTCTATGAACATGATGGTAACCTTTGTCTGGTTTTATTGATATTTGAAAAATGCTCAAAATAGATTTTATTTAAGACTGAGAGTGAAACGAGGTAAAATTTTAATGGAGGAAACTATAAGGAAATCAAAGTCCTTGACAAGTGTAATAAGAAAAAAACTATATAAAGCTAACTTTAGATAGATAAAAGATAAGAGGAGAAGAGATAGCAAATGGCTATTAGTCTCAGAGCAGGGAGAATGACTGTTGGTCTAAATAGTTAGCTTTCTTTTCTTTCAGAAACTTCTGGAAAACATCAGAAATGCCTTTAATATGGTTTTATGCATAAGTCTTGTGTACAGGTATCGGTACGGAGAATACATTATGTTACATTTTTAGCTACCTATATATTACATAGAATCTGGATTCATGGCCTAACATGATTTGAGACGTACGTAAAAAAGATACCTTCCTTTTGTGTATTTTTTTCCTGTGTGAGCACTGGACTTGGCTCAAGATTAAATCCAAATTATTTTTCAGTACATTTCTACATATTTAATAGAATCTGAGGCATCTATGTGGGGCAGACAATATGAAGGCATGTCTACAACTTTCGCCAGAACCATCTGAAGACCAGGGGAAAGACAGTAAGATGTGTCAAAAGACACCAAAAGCTTACATTTCAGCAGCTGAGTTAAGCTCTAATATATTAAATGTAGGTGACTGTATGTATCTCTGTCTCAATGTATCTTAGGTATCTGAACTTCTCTTAAACTCATTGGTGACCTAAGACAACTGAGTTGTGTGCACGTGAGTGCTTAAGTGCCATGTGAGTTATGTTAAGGTCTCTGGGACAACTTTTCATGAGTGGAAGACAAACTACGTGACCCGCAGCTGATCCCTGCACTAAAGTGTTACGGTTCCCTTGCATCTGGAGAACATTGTTGATCTCAAGGAACTTCAGGCGTTTATACGTGGGCAAATGAACTGAACCTGGGCCAATCCTGTTAATGGAATCTAGAGAGATCCTCAGGTGCTCCAGAGATAACCATCCTCTAGATATGGGCTCAACTGTGCATAGATATTTTGCGTTGCCTCATGCACAGCTGAGTATCCTGACTCGATTCCTTTTGTCTTCTGTCCTGCTAGGTAAACATTTCACACCAAGACTTAAACTTTTAACAGTATACTGCATTTCTGAATGATTTCTATGGCACTTCCTTGACTATAAATGTGTGGAAATTTGGGGCAAACCCACAAGAATTCATACTTACATTACTTTTTAAAAAGATCATTTCCCATCATAGAAGTGCAAATCTAGAAATTATCCAAGTTTGGAATGCAAGTCATTTAAACATGTCATTTCAGGACACATATTGTTTGATCTAAGGACTGACGCTATTTTCTATCAATTATATTCATAATTTGCTTTCTATATCCAAATATCTAAATCTATCTCAGTTGTTATAGATACATATGTGATATTGGGAATTGTTATTTAGATGAGTAAGTTTTGAGGAGGTACTACATTTTTATCACTCTTGGTTAAAAATAGTTGATATATTTTATAAATGACATGTGATTGCTTTCCAGGGAAAATTACTTTACAGTTTAATTTTTTTCCTGACATTTTCCCCAATAAATAATCAACTGTTTTCCAGCAAGACAACACACAGTCTGAACCCTGAGCCTGGAGGTTAAGGCACCATCCATTTATCTCTGTTCACATAATGTGAATTATTGGTTACTTGCCTTTCATTGTAACTGGGTTATTGGAAAATTATAATCCAAGTTTTAACTTAATCTCGCTCACATTTGATTTGCTAAATTCCATGCACAGTGCTTTCCTTTATTGTATTGACAAAGCACAGGCTTCACAGTTTACTGAAAAGCTGCTGTAGCTCGATATGACTGTTGCTGTTGACATTTACATACAACCTAACTTTATTTATATTGCAGCAAAATACCTAACTTGTGAAAAGAAGAATGCACATTCAGCAATTTATGCAATTCCAGCCACAGGACTGTTTTACTGTCTCTTGAATAATTAGTAACACGGATGCAAATAGTATATACAGTAACTTGCCTGACTTTGGGGTAGGAAAAAAAAGATTAGAATGACAAATAGTCAGACTCCAGGGTCAAATGCTTTGCCAGTAGTTGCATATGTTTATGCCAAAATACATAAAGAAATGTCACTTCAGCACATGAATGATGACAAACACTCCAAGTGGGACTACACTTCATCAATCATTTTGAACGCGCAGATTGGGTTTACCTATATAAACAAAAGTAATAAAACTACTCAAAGCCTCACCTTAAACTATCCAGGCATGACATGAACAGTGTTACCACAGAGTCTATCCCCGTTTTACTTGAGAGGCAGTGACAAACTGATTTATTAAGATTAATAAAGCATGTCCTTAATAAAAATAAAGACAGCCAATATTTTGCATAAACATGTGAATCTTGTTTGGGGCTAAAATAGGCCAGAATGCATCAGAAACAGGGAGGCGATTAAGAAATCTTTTTGCACTGTTTGTCCAGCACTCTGAGAAGATTTGAGGAGATTTTAATCACTGGAAGAAGTTCAGGGTACAGCGACTTTCTACAGACTCAGACTGCAAGAGTGAGAAGAGAAAAAATAATGGGTTGTTTTGCAAAAAAAAAAAAAAATAGAAGGTGACGCAGAGGAAGGGCTCTAAATCAGCAAAACACTGACGGAGCCCTCTCGGCTGTGTCCCCTGGGTCTCATCAAAACCCCACTGAAGTCAGTGGGAATCTTTCTGTTGACTTCAATGAAATTTGGAGCAAACCCCCTGTGAGGGAAATTTAATTGAATTCCTTAGTATTGATCTCTTCACTTCAGTTGCTCATTTAGCCTTTTTTCTTAAATTTAAGCTGGGTTTCTCAAAAGGAGGGAAAGGCAAGGGAAAGGAAAGTTTAACTCATTCCAGCAAAAAATTTATATAAATACAATCATAAGAGAGTTCTCAAACATTATAAATATCCAGTTAATATCTGTAGTAGAAATGAAACAACTTGTTTAAATCTTATTTTGTAATCCCTTTCAGACACAAGAAAGGGAGCTCCATGTCACATTATTTCACACATTCATCTGCTTTCACTTATCTGTGTTTCATTGTTTCCGTATTTAATGACTGTGTGGCAGAATCCTAGGTTTAAACTAAGCTTTTGCATTTCTTCCTCTGCAACCAGTCACTGAAGTATTACATGACATTACACACAAACTATTTCCTTAATCTAATCTAGGCAGAATTAGGAAAAAAATCAAAGCAGGCTACATCATATGCAAAAAGATCTCCTTGGTTCAGGATATTCTGACACAGAAACTCTCTCGCCACCTACCCTAACATAAGACAAATACTCATCACTTATTGGAGACATTCAACTAAATCGTAAGCACAGAAAGACAAGTCAATCTAACTCAGATCTGTAAATATTTAAATTGATGTTCCAGCTCTTTGAGCTAAGGAAAAAGGATGTGATCTCTAAGATTTTGTTCACTGCAATTACTCATATTTTTTCTAGCTATGTCCTTTACTGAAACTTCCTCACCCGAATTGCTTGTCATGTTCCTCTCACATAGAATAACTGTTTCTTTATCCCCATCCTATTCCTTGTTTACGAACTCTCAGACATTTGTTACTTCTCCAGCACAAATCTAGCAGAGTTTTTCATCCTGCGTTGTGTGCCATGTCCATTCCTGGTCTGTTTGTTGGCAGTATGTCACTGCCTGGAAAACAATACACAAGGTAAGGGCTGATAAACTGCAAATTCTTATCTGAAGTTTCTACCCTCAGTTTGACAGTAAAGAACACTGTTTGCTTAAGAAGACCCTGTTTCTGAAAGATTTGGTCCCAACCCCAGCATATTCAAGCTTTCTCTTCTGAATGTTAACATTTCTTTAAACCAATGGCTAATGCTGAGTTCTTTAGTGTTTAACCATTACTACTCCTCGACCTATTGTGAAGCCATAGAATACAGCACATTATTTTATTCTCATATTTGATGTTCTTCCTTGAAAATGACAGACACTGATGAAGTGGAACTTAATGTTTAAGCTAGAAACCTGGACCAATTGGTCATTGACCAATATTTATAAGCAGCCCAAAATGAAGTTATTGGGTCACGTCACACAAGATAACTCCACTATAATGACATGAAGACAATAATACAACCTTCTAACAGGAAAATTCTGAACGTGTTTTATTGATCAATAAGATACTGTGTAAATCCTCTGAGGTACAGATGGTCTACTCTTATTTTATAAATAGAAAGGTTTTACAGAGCTAGTGTCTACCCTTTAGATCACAGTGTGATTGCAAACATTTGGACATCTTGGAAAGGAAGATGCTTCATAGACATTTTCTTCAATATCTGTATTTAGTTTTGTCTCCTGTCAATTAGAAGCAGGATTATGCTACAAGAATAGCTGTGTTCTCTTTTAGTCGTCTTCATCAACTAGCAGTGGTGGAAGTTATGAATGCAGAGAAAAAGATTCAAAACATGGACTGCAGTCAGGTCTGCTAAGAAAATTTTACCTTCTTATTTAAATCTAATTTATTCATTAAAAATTAAATATCTAACTGGACAGAAAACTCTATAGCTTGTGCACTATATAAAGTATCAGAGTAATAGTGCCTTTGAAATAATGATCTCTGCCTCTCTTTTTCAGTCTCAGACTTAAATAAGGAATTTTGTGCTTTTCTTAAAAAGTGCCAGTGTACAAAACAAAAATCGTAGCTTTTCTGTAGTGCTGAAATTTGAAATACACTAACCACACTAAAATATCCTGATAAGGAAAAAAAAAGAAAATTAATACCAAAGGAACTACTGCATAAAAATGCATCTACTTTCTGAAAAGAATACCTTCTTATCCAGCTCGTGCTTCAAACAGTCTCCTCACTCAGCACAACAAAGCTGTTGGTATATAGAGTAATACTGTGTGAAGAACACCACTTACTATCTAGAATTTATTGTATTTTAATTAATAGAATGAATTTTAAGAGCATATTATTGTTTACTGAGGTTTCAGTATTGTGAAAGATTCCATAGGATTGTGGGAAAAGAGAAATAAACCCACATCTTGTTAGAACTAGATTTGAAGTTAGGGTTCAGCAAGCTGACAAAGTGACAGTTCCAGTATCAGCAAGGAGTTGCTTGTACTTTTATCAGCTTAAGACAGTCTTTATTGACTACACGATGATATTTGTTGTGTATGGCAAGCTCTTTGATATAATGGGTATAAAACAAAATCTAGTTAAACCTTTGAGAGAATTTACTAAATCTTTGTAAATTTATGTGACGGATGATTGGGCCTTGGAGATAAGAAGGGAACAAGTATATAATAAGTTTGTTTTAATCTAAGAAAAGTCACACATTTCTGGATAATGCAGTAATCACTGAGTGAGCTTGATCTGTTTATCTTGGAAGTGAGAAGACTGACAAGGGACCTTATCAATGCTTGTAAATATCTAAGGGGCAGGGGTCACAACGATAGGGCCAGTTTCTTCTCAGTGGTGCCCAGTGACAGGACAAGGGGCAATGGGCACAAATTGGAGCACAGGAAGTTTCGCTTTAACATGAGGAAAAAATTTTTTACTCTGAGGGTGATGAGCACTGGAATAGGCTGCCTAGGGAGGCTGTGGGGTCTTATCTGGAGATACTCAAAATCCACCTCATTGCATTCCTGTACAATTGGCTTTAGGTGAATCTGCTTCAGCGTGGACTAGATGATCTCCAGAGGTCCTTTCCAACCCCTACCATCCTGTGAATCAGCACTGTTAACCTTGGAGTGCTTTTAAGTATTAAATGTTGAAATGTAGCTAATAGAGCTGGTTTTGCTCTCCTTAACACAAGCATCTTTTCCAAAATATTTTCAAAGTTAACGTTCAGCAGCATAGTTCAAGCAAGGTCAGGTAAGTGTGATATTAACCCAGGCATAGACCACGAGGTACAGCTTATAGGGTTGCGTATATAACATATGCATAGCGATAATAGTGCTTTAGGGATAAAACTCTATGCATGTAAAATGGAAAGAAACTCTTCTTCTAGAAAGAGCTCTCTAATACTGTTCTCCTGCAATGTTTCTTCCTGTCTGCAGCAAGGTTATAAGAATTGCTAAGGATTTGGTTTTATTAGAATGCTCAACGATTAGGGAAAAAAATGTGTTAAACATCTTAATCTGCCTGTGCAAACATGCAGTATTTCCTATAGTAATTTTAATGAGTTTCATGGGAAGGGTTAGAAGGATGAACACATTTAAAAAGCAGATGTTCAATTTCCAGCCTATACTTGATCAATATAAAAAACTAACTAGCTTTATCCTAGATAAATGGAAGCAATAATGAACGAGAATTTTACAATTGTAAATTACCAAGTTTTAAAGTTTTGGCTGTTCTTAAGGCAGAGAAATGAATGTGACAATCAGCGTATCAGATATAGATCTGTGTTTCCTATTAAAGCACATTTTGGAACCCTCTTTTCTTTGTTGCCAAAAAGGTCAACAATAAAACTGAAGAAATATTAATTTTGCTTTCTGAAACTGGCAAAAAGCAGATGGAAAACCCTATTTGTTTGAACAAACCAAACCAGATTTCCTTTGGGGAAATGAAATAATATTTTGGGATTTGCTCAAAAACATCATGTGTTCTAAAATTCAATATTTTGACTTGTTCAGTTTTGAAGTCCTTTGTCCTTCCTCTCCCACCTCCCCACTTTTTTTTAAGGTCAAGTTTGAAATGACAAGTGCTATTCCAAAAGGAGTAGCTGAAACATTGCTATGAAAAAGATTAAATCTTTCAGCAGTTCTGAAAAAAAAAAAAAGGCTTTTTTTTCTCTTGGTAAAATCATTCTTTGAATTCGATGTGAATTCTTGAACAGTTTTGGTCCTATCAAATGTTATTCAGTAACTTTCCTCTTCTCTGAAAAAATTCAAGCGTATTTCTCATTACTTCTCCTTCTGGTACATAGATCACAAACTTGAAGTTACCTTAATGTAGCTATGTCTGTCCCCTGGTACTGTTTCACGTTCATCCAGCTGCAATGCTGTGGATTTTTCTCTATTTTTTAAATAATGTCTGGTGTTCTTATTAGCAATGTATAAATATGCTACAGACATCATTTTGCTAATCTGATGTCTTGTTTTTTACAATTTCTCTCACAGCTTGCAAAAGCAGTTGCACTGGGAGAGAGGGGAGCACCTGCATATGCATTTCTGAGGTCTCGTCCTACATGCCTGCAAATCTCTGTGTGATGGTAACCAACGACTGTAAAAAAACACTAGGAACAAATAACTAAAATATGCAGTATTCTTCTCTGGAGACTCATGTTAATTTTTATCAATATTAACAGACTCTCAAATCATCGTACTTAAAATAAAGATTAAGATAAACCAAGCTATACAATAAGTGACACGTGAATCTGAAGGCAGCTTGATGCCAGGTGCCTCTGCTTGAAGGTGCGTATTGTACATATCTAATGCTGCCGATTTCAGTCTCGGATGAGACCAGTCCAGGTACAACATCGCCAAGCCACCATGGACATCCAAGTAGATCCTAAAGTTTGACTGAACCATGTAAATTTGAGATTCCTATCAAAAATCTTTGCTTGTGATTAGAGGTCATTAAGATGAGCTGGAGGTATTTTTTGTCTATATTTTTTCCTAAAAAGTTAGCTTCTACATGAGAAAAAAAAACCCCAAACAGTCACTTTGAGCATTTGACCACTACATTGGTTATGCATCACTTTACCATTAAGAAACAGAAAGACACTCGAGTCCAAGGTTTAATCTATAGTTTCTTTATTTATTCTTACTCCACATAAACTGGAACCACAGCAAGGGAGAGTTCAACCCTAGAGACAAAGACCACCTGCATTCCTGTTGGAAAGGTCTAAACAATTAATTGAAGACAAACAGCGTATGAAGTGAACACAGTTCAGTGTGAGCAAAGAAGCTGAAAAAAAGATACTGTGTGTCTGCATGCCTCTGCATTTCCCCCAGTAACTCTACAAAATTTTGAATTCATGTAAGTCCATGAAAATCAGGAGCAGAGAAGCACGAGGGACTCAGACAATTGAGCTCAGCTCTTACTGTTCCATGTAGCCTTCTGCCCCACAAACCTGGGATGCAGGAGCAGTACACGATGCCTCTCATCAGGGGAAAGCAAGAGTGCTGAAGTACCTTGTCGGCACATTGGGACCTAAGAGAAAGTTGTGTCCACGGGTGTGTGGAAGGCAAGGACTGCCCAGGGGACAAGAGAAAAGAGCAGGGTTACTACAGACAACAGCACAGGGCAATAGCAAATTATGGTGGTGTGAAGCCACTAACTCGGCAACTATTAACATAACTTCTTCTTCATCTCAAGGACCACAGAAGCCAAGTCGAGCTCCCACAGCACTCAGAGGGAAGAGTGGAAGAAATGTGGTGTGGAAGAATATGTCTTTCAACAAGGGACTTACTGCTACCTTCCCGATAGCCCCTGAAGTGCCATACAGGTGTTGTCATTGCACCAAGACAGTAATGAGTGCTCAGGAATCCAGCGGAGCAGTGTTGAAAATTTTCTTATCCTCTGCTTTTTCTAGCAAACAGCACTCATGTTTCCATTATAACACCTGTGTCATCTCTGTTTGAAAATCTTCTGCACATAACTAGCCTTAAGCTGCACAGCCGGGAGGTCTGATGGCTTACTGCCCTCTGTTTAATTACAAGGTTTCTCTATTGTATTAATTGAGAAGCAGTGTCTTGTATTTATGCACTAAAAATTTTAACCACAAGACCATCCTTCTTCTGTATTATCTTTGGTAAGGGAAAACATTTGTGTGTTTACGCACGGAACATTTTAATTGACTATTTCCAGCTAAAAGAATATTGCATCTTCTCACATGTAGAAAAGATGAGTATGTATACAATCCCATATGTAATTTTTAATGAAGTCAAAATTAAATAAGGCTTCTGATAATTAAAAATAGATACTATATCAAATATATCCAAATTAACAAAAGAATTAATACGGTAATTTAATGCCCTATGTCCTGAAATAATAACACTTTTGAGTAAAGGGAGAAATTAGTGAAAAATATATGATACAGTGAAGGTGACTATTGCACATTAACTTTTCTGTGATTTAATATTTGCCAAGGTGCAATGGCAACTCCAGAGTCTGAAAGGAACTGTGTGTTAATCTCCTAGTAAAAATGGCAGTGATTGCTGTCAAATGCTCACAAACCCCACCACTGGGAACTACTGGTTCCTCAATTGTTTGATAATAATTACAAGACACAAGCTGGAAAATTTTTTAAGATCCCCAAGATTATCCTGCCTGAGATTTACTGTCAGTGTAGTGTTTTCTCTGAACATGCACAGATACAAATGTGTAAATTCACACAGATTTTTATATAAATACACTAATATTAGAAATACTTAGCCTAATTTTGGCCATACAAGAGGTATGATCAGTGAAAGTTGTTTTAGACCCACAAGCATGCTAAGGTGGTTTGCAGGTTCATGTTTTGTTAGGGTGAAGTACTGTTCTGTGTACCTGTGCTGGGTTTTCCCTGTTAGTTTTAAAATGGCTGCACAGAAAATAGCTCCATTTATTTGTTTAGATTAGTGCAAAAAAAGGAAAGAATTTCTATTGAAAGCAGGGATAACTCCATTTTGACTAAAAAATAAATAAGTAAACAAAAATCAAATAGCCATTTCAACATCAACCCCACCAATATTACATTCCTGCAGAATGAAAAGCCCTTTCTCTGCGCAAACTAAAGCCTCTACAGAAGTTTACTTACAGCACGCAATTGTATCTGTTAATATTTATAGAAGAAATTTCACTTCACACAACTGGACAAGGTACTTGCATGATTTTATTAATGTATATGACACCTATTAATGTATAATATCACCTCAATATGCTAGCAACCTCCATATTAAATGTGTAATGCATTGCCTTTTCCCCACCTTCTGGTTCAGCATAAATCACATCTTTACTCCTTAAATTTGGTGTCATGATAAGAGCCCCACTCTGGCTTTCTTCAGCGTCTTTCTTTTGGGATATGATTGGGACAATTTGACATTATGCAATTTAATGCAATGTACAAATGGTAATCTTTCCCTTCTTTCTGTCGCTGGTGATCTGCAAGTGAACACTGCTGGGAACCTCTCCGTTTACTTGAACCCATTCTCTGTGAAGTTTTATTTTTCCATTTAAACAAAACAAAATTTTTAACTGAAGCTCTTAGTGCTGCTTAAGAGTAATTTCATTTCAGCAATAACCAGTAACTATGCCCACTGTAGTTTTGGAGATAATTTTCCCCGCTGTCTTCAAATGGGTATGAACTCCCACCACCCATCCCTCTAAAATTTTGAGCTTAACTTTTTAAAGTAAGTTGCATTAGCTTCCTCCCCCTCCCCCACTGTGTTAAATATTGAGCTTTGGTATGTTCAAGATTCTGATTTTTTTTTCCCCTGAAGTACATTTCTAGGAGATACTTTCACTTGTAGTGCTCCAGCGCTTTGCTCCTTCCTATTTCAGATGCTAATAACTGCTTTGAAGGTTCTCACTCTACTTTGTTGAGAAGTTTACTTGGCAGTACAGGTGACAGAGCTTTACTTTGTTGCTGAATAGAAACGGCACCAGTTTCTCTTCACTACGGTCTTACCTCTTCAAGCACATTCTATATTCAAACCACTTAGACACAATGGATGCTTCCACGGACACAAGTTATTCACGTGTGTTCAAAGGCTAGCTCCTACCAGAAGCATCCACCATTCATGAGAGGGTAGACAGAAGGTTATACAAGAAGTATATCATAGCCTAAAACTCTTGGGAAAACTTGTCAGTGGTGATGGCTGTATTTTTGCACTGAAAGAAACTGTTAAATATCTTGCATTACTTTTAGTACCCATAGAGGGATGTTACAGGTTGCAACAGGAGAACCGAAGGATGAAACAAACTGCAGTTAATGCTGCATTATCAATGTCTTGAGAGACAGCCACGTACATCTTATCACTTGCATTTACTTACAAGCTTAAGAAATTCAAGTTGCTAAATAACAATGAGGTATCTGTGAGAACAAAACAATAAATTAGCTAAGGTGGGAAGAGACCTCTGGAAATCTCTTGCTCACTTCCCTGCTGAAAGCAGGATCACCTAGAGCAGGTTACCCAGAACTCTGTGTTGTCAGATTTTGAATATTTCCAAGGATAGAGTCCCTGTAGCCTCTCTTGGCAATTTGTTTCTGTGCTCAGTCACCCTCACAATATGCATATATATGTTTTTTGGATTAAATGGAATTTCCTGTCTTTCAATCTGTGCCCTCTGATTCTTGTTCTATCATTGGAGAGGAGAATCTGGCTTTACTTTTTTACATCATCTGATCAGATATTTATACATGTTGATCAGATCCCCTTGAACGTTCTCTTCTCCACGCTGAACAAGTCCGGCTCTCTTAGCCTGTCCTTGTATGTCACATGCTTCTGTTCCTTCAATGCTTCTGTGGCTCTTCTCTGGCTATGCTGCAGTATAAGTGTCTCCCTTGTGCTGGGGAGCCCAGACTGGGGTCCAGTGCTCCTGACATGTCTCACCAGGGCTGAGCAGAGAGGATGTATCACAGCTCTCCACCTGATGACAATACTGTGGCCTATGAGGTTGTTGCCCTCTTTGCTGTGAGAGTGCATAGCTGGATCATCTTCAACTTGTCCATCAGGATATCAGTCTTTTCCTGCAAAGTTGCTTTCCAGATGTTCTGGCCTTCAGGGGCAGGACTTTCATTTTCCTCTGTTAAACTTTATGAGATATTTGTCAGCCCACTTCTCCACTAGCACAGCCATCCAGTGTATTAACTAGTCCTCCTGGTTTTGTATCATCTGAAAACTTGCTGAGGGTACACTCTGTCCCATTGTCCAGGTCATTAGTGAAGATTGTAGTCAGTATTCGCCTGGTATCAGCTCTTGGAACACATGGATTCTAGTGACTGATCTACATCTGGGATTTGTAGTGATGATCAGAAACCTCTGAGTCCAGCCATTCATCCAGCTTTCAATCTGTCTCACTGTCGCTTGATCTAGATCACACTTCATCAGTTTGTCTTTGAGGATGTTACGGGAGACAGTGTTAAAAGCCTTGATGAAGTCACAACAGACAATATAATTTGCTCTTTCCTAATCCATTAAGCCACTCAAATAGTTGCAGAAGACTATCAAATCGTCAGGCATGATTTCCTCCTTGTAAATCTATGCTGGGTACTTGAAATCACCTTCTTGTCCTTCATGTACCTTGACATTATTTCCAGAATTAGTTACTGCATTACCTTCTGCAGGATTGAGGTGACTGGCCTCTAATTCCTTGGGTTCTCCTTCTTGCCCTTCCTGAAGATAACAGTGATAAGAGCTGTGCAATAAGCTGTACCCTACCATTGAGAGTGACATGCATACTTTCTGTGTTCAAAAATGTCAAATATACATAATGCCAATCCACAGAATCTGATCCTTTAGATTTGCCCTTAGACACTGCTCACAAACTGCCCTGAGGTTTTTTTAGGTGCTGCTGAAAATGTTATTCTCAAGCTTTTACCTCTGAGGATGCCTGGTGTTAGCCAAGACGGAGGCCATTCCATTAAAGCCGTTTAGTGCCAAGCTGTCCTTCCACACACAGACGATCAGAGCTACTCCACATCCAACTCAACAACCAAGGTCTCTGCAGTGCACAGCATCTTCCTCAGTTCAGTCTGAGAGCTGGTCCTTGATGCCACTCCTCTTTGAGGGCCTCGCAAGAGTCTAATTTGCTTCAGTAAACTGTGAAGTGTTAATAAATCAAAGTAATAGCTTAAAGAAATGAAGGGGTTCACTAGTAATTGTTCCTATTCATGTGATGTGGGGAGACAAGCCTGGAAAAATTTAGATGATCTCTAATAAACTCGAATAGAGATTTTATGACTAGTTCATTATCTGGACTCCAATTCTACCATTAAAAGGCACCAGAGGTTGGTTGTTTAAAAAACATCAATCAAACAAACAAAGTAAAACTTCTCAAGAAGCCTCTGTCATTTGGCATGGATTTTGAGAATAGAACGATTATATTGACAGATTATAATCACTGCCTTTGTGCTTGCTACTTGAAATAGCCAAACTGGAGACAAATAAGAACAGTTTAAACTGAAAGGGCTGGTTCTCTGTTTTGCCCTAAAGATTTCTAAAGCTTCCTTTTTCTGGAAAAGAGATCTTTCCTTTGCCAGTCACTTTTCAGAGAGAGGTTGACCTCTGCTTGTTATCACCATTACTGAAAGGTAGAGCGGCTGCCTTTGTTACAGAGAACCAGACTCCCAAAGGGACTCCTGTGTTTGCTCTCAGCTTCCCTGACAGACACAAGGATATCAATCAGGTCTTAACTCCCCTTAGTTTATCTCTCCTTATGCCTATACTCTAGTTCACAGAGCATATGGAGAGAAACATTTCAGAGCACAATGACCCTTCCCTGTCCCACCACACGTGTTCGCAGGCCGGGATGTTCTCTCCTGGGTACCTTTGAATCTGCAGCTATTAGGCATACAAAGTCTGTACAGCAATTAGTCTCCTAAGTAGATATATTAGCTTTTGACTGTACCATGACTGAGTTATCTTAAAGTTCAAGTGTTAAGACTTTTTAATTTACCTTTGCTCTTGATGCTTCACCTTAACGTTACTGTAACCTCTGCAGACATGCAGAATACTGCAGCAGTAATTAAAACTTTTAGACCCTTTGGATTTAGGATAAAAGAATTTCTAACAACTGTCATTTCTACCTTTGAAGTTGGTGTGAGTCAGATGCCAAAGCAAGAATATCAACTTTTATAACAAAACGTCTCAGATTCACAGTGTACACAGTTTAAAACCTCCCATTCTGTTGCATTTTCCTTTCTCTGGGAATTGTAACTACTGAAGAGACTGTAATACTTAACAGTCATTGCTTTCTACTTTTAATAACCTCTGCAAGGTACAGTGCTATTGTCAGAAAGAAGGAAAGAACTGAGAAGACTGGAACAACGTTAAGAAGTTGCTCAATCAAAATCGGCTCAAATTATTTCCACAATTTTACTCCTTATAGGGGCATTCAACTGAAATGCAAAGCGCTTTTCTTTCAATAAACTAAGTAAAGATGCTAACAGCTTTATGTCCTCTGAGGAAATGCATATGACTTAATACAACTGACTGAAATGCTTGAGACAGTACTTTGACCAAACAGGTGGTAGAAAGATTGTAACTGCAAGCCCTCTTCCTCCATTGAGGTTGGACCTGGCAAAGTACTGATTTAACAAACTAGCTTTGAAATTGTGATAAATAAATCCCATCCCACTGAACTGTTCATCAGCAATCTCTCACCTGGGGCTGCTAATTTCATTACAGATGAACAAGGTCAGGTTGCCTGGGATACTGAAAGCATTCTGGGCAGACTGGTACATAGTCCAGCTGTATTTTCTAATACTTAATACATTCTGTTCTCTATTTTCTCCTCCCTTTTGACTTGATCCAACCCAAAATGTGTCAATGGCAATAAATCCATCCTCCAAGAGGCTCAGGACTTGACCGTTGAGAGATCTTTTACACTTCAGTATTTTCAAAAAGGGCAGTAAATAGAAACCACAGGGAGTCTGAAATATTTTTTATGACAACTGATAATCTAGAACAAGGAAAAACTGTAAGGACAAATTCGCCGTTCAGCATAACATACTTTGCTCTGTTAAAAAGGAAATTTATTTTTTTCCTCTGCAAATGAGACAATATGATGGGGGAATTAAATTAAATGGTGATGTTGTTCCCCTGGGGCAAAACAATTCTATTCAATAAATTAATTTTACATCAGTAGCTCTTTCCTTTCTTGAAACTGACAGTAATAACCTGACAGCTTAAAGCTTTAATAAACTTCAAGAACTAGGAGACTGTCCTTCCTCAAAAAAAGTCAAGTTTATCACAGGTATTAGAGTCTTTCTTTGTTCATTGTAACATAAAAAGTCCTCTAAATTCAATTCTACTTACCATATCACTTGATGAACCAGACTACTTAAGATAGTTTTTGACAGCATGCAGTTTTAGTATCTTAATGTTCCCATTTTTCAGAAGATACTCAAAACCTCAATGACATTTCCCATTAGGTGGCTCCAAGTAAATATTATATGAAAAGGGCAAACACATGGAGGAAAAGTATTCTGTCTGTGACACAGCCCTATTTGTGAAAAAAGAATAAGTCATTCTGTACAGGCTGCTGTGTGAGTAAAGCCAGAAGGCATGAACTGGTATACCCAGTGTCTTCAAGGGTTAGGAGATCTCTTATCACCAGTGTCTGAGTTTGAAATAAATTATACTATAATTTTAAACACAGCATTGGTCTTTTCCTTCCTTCCTTCCTTCCTTCCTTCCTTCCTTCCTTCCTTCCTTCCTTCCTTCCTTCCTTCCTTCCTTCCTTCCTTCCTTCCTTCCTTCCTTCCTTCCTTCCTTCCTTCCTTCCTTCCTTCCTTCCTTCCTTCCTTCCTTCCTTCCTTCCTTCCTTCCTTCCTTCCTTCCTCCCTCCTTCCCTCCTTTTCTTTCTTTTCTAAAAGGGAAATCTTCAGCAGTGGAGTATATCCACCAATAGACCCACCATACTCAGAATCTCGTGATGGTAGCATAGTATCTTAAATTTTGTATAAGAGAACTTATGCAGCTGTTGCTGTGTGCTCTGAAAAACTACAAGGGGAAATAAAGAACTCTGACTTTCTTCCTCAATCTCTTTTTATTTTTAATTCTCAAAGTCAGCCCACAACTGCAAATATTAACCCCCAGCCCTAGAATAAGTCATCTCTTTTATCATTCTTCTCATAAAAACTTTATGTTTCTCCGAAAGTATTTTACAACTGTGACAGAAAGTGCTGTGACAGATTCCGGTAGAAGACGACCAAGAGAAAGCCTGGGAAGTCAGCCAGAAATTAAGAATGATTCCCCTTTTGCACCCGCTCCAGGGTATGACATCATCCCCTGTACTTTGATGCCTCTGCACAAAGCCTTTGAATACCAAGCCAAATATATTGTGCCAAATATCTTAGCTATTATTATCATTTTTCATTTGGGGATGATTCTGATAAATGATTTGTAAATGCAAAAAAGCCATTAAACAGAATAATAAGGAATTGCTCAATTCTTCAGCTGCACTGAGCAGTTCCAATTAGAGTCTGAAGGAGGAATATTGCCTTTCTATCAGTGAAGCCTGTGACACAGCACATCTCCCTGAGGTCATGGGTCCTGAATACTCAAAGAAAGATGTCACTTGTATTCTCGAATAGATTATAAAGGTTTGCTAATCAGTAAAAATAGGAGTCTGCCATTGGGTAGGTAGGTAGGAAGGGCACTTTAATGGCCTAAACTCAAGGCCCTAGAGCAGTATCATTATTCAAAGGACATTTTAGAATACTGAGTAATTAAGTCAAGTATTTGTTAGTTGTGTCTCAGAATTGAATAAGACAATTACTTTAAATGTTGAACATAATTTCAATTAGCTGCATACTTTCTTTTCCTCCATTCATAACAGCTTATTTTAGGATATAGCAGCAAACCATTAAAATAAGATGAATGCACAGAAAAGTACGGCTGTAAGGACAGGAAATGTTGTTGAAGACCGGGCCAGCTGTTCGCCACATCCCACCCCTCTTCCCAACTTCCTCTTCCCCTGGTGTCAGTGAGCCCTAAATAAGTTTAGAAGACAGAGTATCTAACAGAACTAAGACTTTTGGTCTAGCTCTCGAAAGGTACAGTGCAAAGCTGTAGCTGGGTCAATTACAAAAAGAGAGAATTCAGAATTTTTTACAGGGAGTCGCTCAGTGCTTTGTCAAACTGAGGACTTGGTAATTAGTTTGTGCAACATAGAACTAGTCTTGTTATCATTTGAGTCAGTGGAAAAACTTTCCTCAAGTGGATTAGGAGTGTAGCTGGACTCCTTACAACTAGCTTATATTTAATTTGCACCCCTTGTTAAAGTTATGAGGAGGAGGGTTTGGATATATGCAAGTGTACTTGGGACCCCAGATTTAAAAGGGCAAGAATGACAAGGAATTCTGGTAAATTCTTATTCAGTTCTACTAAACATATCGATTTAAATTGATTCCCTGCCTCTACTGTTTTTTACTTAAAACAAACAAGAGGTCATTTTTAAGCCCTGGGGCCTATGTGCTCTGGTAATTATGGAATCTTTTTTTAAAGACTCAGAAGAGCAAATTTACCATGATCAGGCAACTTTATTAAAAACTTATATTAATAATACCTAAATTCAGCCCTGCTACTCTGCAAGTCACGGGGTCTGGAACATGGTTTTAGCCATTCTTACAAGGTCACCCAGGTGATTCATTTGACATACAGCAGCAATTCAGCCTCCATTTCTTTTCCCACTGGGTTTATTTAACATATGTATCAGAGATGTGATTCTTTTATAGTAGTATTGGCACAATGATAATGTCTTTATAATAATAGTGATTTTACATTTTATTAAAAACATCAATAGGGAATTACCATTCCTATGAAAACAGCAAAGAAGAAGAATGACTCATATACTTCCACTCTGTAAATTCCATATTTTGGTATCCAACTAAATGACATTACAATTTCTTTTCTAAAGCACCAAATTTGAAACAAATAGACCATTAGACTTTTACTGCCAAATAACTCGTTTGTTCAATGAACATATGAATGGTATATCTGCAAGTAGGAAGTTTATTGTTTATTCCTGTGTTCATACTTATTTAAGATTTAGTAAAGTATTTCAATACGGATAATATAATTAGAATATTCATCAGGTCTTATTACCACCGTTAGCTATTAGGTTCTTTTAAAAGCTGTATTTTGGAACCATATTTGCATCTGGAAGAGACTAAGCAGAGAAGAATGAAGAGTCCTTCTGCTTCCCACAGCTTACCTACAGATGTGTCGGAAAAACCTCAGGTGACTGCTTCAAACAGCCATTCAAACAGCAAGTGTTTCTTCTCAGATTTCAGGACCAAAGAAGCAGTTTTTCTCTCATAGTGGATGTTTTGTGTGATCCAGCCCCTTTGTCTTCCACTCTTGCATCCTTTTTCACCTGCTCACTGATTGCCCTGTTGGATGAGTGATGAGTACTTTGTGGGCATTTCAGGCCCATCAAGGAAGTAGTGGGGAGGGATTTGGAAAACCTGATGTCTTGACAGTATGAAAAAGAGAGGGAAGATCTACCCATATAAAAATGTTAAAAGCATTCTTATTTCAAATACACACACATCCCTAATTACTAAATTCCATCCAGGGGAGGTGTTATCATTAGGTCCTTGAAAAAAAGATGCAATGAAGAAAAGGATGTGTACACTTATTGAATGGGATTCATCTCACTTAAATTTAGACATCTAAAAATTATTCATCTGAGTTAGTCATCCCTGACTACCCTCAAAGTCAGCAGAGAGAAATAAGCACATCTAAAATGCATTCACTCTTCATATCTTAGAAGATGAATTGCTCTTTAGAGTTATCTGCTTCTCTCCTTTGATTACAAAGGTGAGCGTGAAGTAAATACCTCAGACAACTGACTTCTAGACATGTCTAATTAGGCAATATGAATCTTTTCCTTTCTTTACCCCTGAGAAGGGCTAAATTTCATCCTCAGAACCTTGAATTAAAATGGTATATAAGGACTGATTTTGGTTGCATTTTTTCAACGATTGCTGTGAAATTTTGCAGTCAAAGTTGCATTTAAGACACATAAAGCACGAGGCTGTAATTCTACTTAGAAATATGTCAAAGACCCTAGTGCATTTCTGGACAAATCATCTAGGGAAATAAATACACACAAAAGCCTGGGGAACCAGAGATCCTACAAATATGGTCAGAAGTATGTTGACCAAAGCCGAGGGTTTTAGTGTATGAAATATTAAAAATAAACAGAAAAATATTCAGTGGAAATACAGAACAGTGCTACTACCTCTGAAAAGCCCCGTGAAGTGAAAAAATCTTTCCAAGATTTATTTTACTTTTCAAGATTACCTAATTCACTAATAATAAGAGTAGTATTTCATTTCTCCAAAGTGATCTAGAAGTCATAGGTTCTTTAAGTCTTTCTAAGGACTTTGAAAGTCCTTGAAAGATTTTAATTAAAACCGATTTTTTTCCTTGACTGTGATAAAAATATCGTTCTGACTGTGTTCCTAAAGTCTGTTCCCAAAGAGTTTTCAGGATTGGTTAAGGTAGAACTTTCCTTTTTTATTCTGAGTTAGAGTCATAAATTTATTGAGGGAAAAACGCTACCATCATTTTGATCACTATCTTCATGGTAACAGTATTTCATGAGGGTATAAGAGATGATTTCTCAGTTTCTTTTTTGAATTGGACAGATTTAAATAACAGCTTTTATGAAAGGCTTTGAATCATAATGCTGTAAGGTATATGGGAAGGAGTTAACTTTTTAAGGGTGGTTACTGTAACTGAATTAATCTTTGGACTGAAATGCCAAAAGGAAAGTTTCAGAATTCTTCCACTTCCCTAAAAAATAAATTTAATTCTTAGTCTACAAATGCTAATTCAAAGACAAGGCAGTGTTCATTCTGATTTACAAAGTGTGGTTTCACTTTCCTTTTTAAAAACTACTTTAACTAAAAAAGAGAAACAGAGCATCCAAGTGACATAGAAATGTGTTCCTATATGGAAAAATAGGCATTAATAGTTTATTTAAAATTTTTGTGTTGCACCTTTTCATTTATGAGTTATTTCAAGGAAATAATTCACCCTCCTAGAATCTGGATGGTGAATCCTGTATGTCCAGGAAGAAGTATTTGAGTGGTTTCGTTTGCTAGAGCTTTTTCGTTTATTTATTGTTTCTACTGCATAAAGAGGTTCTTCTGATGTTTATTATAGAAATATTTTGTCCAGGAGGAATATTTGGCATCAAAAACTCACTCTAAATTTATCAATATATATATTTCGCCAAATGTTTCCAGATGGTTTTGGACTTTCACAAAGTAACACAAAACAAGCACTTCTCTTTATCACAGTATCACAGTATCATAAGGTTGGAAAAGACCTTTGAGATCATCGAGTCCAACCTGTGACCCAACACCTACACCTACTCCTACTTGTCAACTACACCATGTCACTAACTGCCTCATACAAATTCTCTTTAAACACCTCCAGGGATGGTGACTCCACCACCTCCCTAGGCAGTGCATTCCAATGAACAATTACCCTCTCAGTGAAGAACTTCTTCCTAATGTCAAGCCTAAACCTCCCCTGGCAAAGCTTGAGACCGTGTCCTCTTGTTCTGTCACCGGTCGCCTGAGAGAAGAGTCCAACTCCTGCCTCACTACAACCTCCCTTTAGGTAGTTGTAGAGAGCAATAAGGTCTCCCCTGAGCCTCCTCTTCTCCAGGCTAAACAACCCCAGCTCCCTCAGTCGCTCCTCATAGGGCTTGTGCTCCAGCCCTTTCACCATCCTCGTCGCTCTCCTCTGGACACACTCCAGCATCTCAACATCCTTCTTAAACTGAGGGGCCCAGAACTGGACACAGTACTCAAGGTGCAGCCTATCTATGAAAGGTTATTTTTTCTAGTCATTGAAGTGATACTTTTAGTCAACCTTGATCTGGTAAAACAATAAATCCTTCCAGCAAGCTGTACTTGCTAACACTATTTAGTATTTACACACAACGAGTAAGCTAGTCTGTCCCAGGTATTTATACTTCTAAGGGCTCTGCAGTGTATCAGAACACACATACGTGTAACTGTAGACATGGTGCTAGCTCCTGATTGGTTCCTCTATGGAAGTACGACATGCGCAAAAGGACCCGATCACTTGGAATATGTGAATAACAACAGAACACAAGTTGATGGTTTTTTTAAAGTTTAGAAATATGTAAAAACTTATAAAATAAATGAATTTCTACAGCTATGTAGCCTGATACTTTCAAAAGATAAGATTTCTAGAGCATGTCCACAGGATTTTGTAAATTGATGCATAGTAACTAATTAACTACTTCTTTCTCGCCTCATCATGTAGACTCAGATCCATGTGAAATACTAGATTAAGTTCAGCTTTCATAGACTAAAAATTCATTAAACTACAGATCTGAAAATTTTGAAGTTCCTGTTTAGTGCTATATTAAGAAAGAAAGGACTTAAGCACTGGCTTGCCCTTTTGGTCTAGTGAGAATTTTTTCTGATTCTGTGACACTTAGTTCTCCACTTTCTGAGGTGGCTTCCAAGTGAAGGATAACCTACAGATGCTGGGAAACAGTTCAAATAACAATACAAAGCCTTTAGCCTTTTCTTAGAAAATGATATGAACTGGAGGAAAAAAAACTCACAGAAAACTCTGCAAAATCTCAAACCCATTAGACTTTTATGAAAAGTTGATTTTTTGTCTGGAAGAGACAGAAGATCCTTATATACTGTGATATTGCTAACATATTAAGGTTTCAGATCTAATTCCTATCAATCCTATTCTGTAAGAAGCTTCAAAATAAAAGCCAAACAGAGGGTTTCCAAAGCAAAATTTACTCTGAATTTGTCCTTTGATTTGTTCTCTACTTCCACGGGAATCTCAACATTTTTTAAATCCTCATTATTCACTTTCCTTTCCAAAAAAAATAGAAGCAAGTGAAAGTTAAAACTGGTAGAAATGTGTATGGCGTGTCATCTATCAAGATAAATTCTTAGTAATTTCCTAGTTACCCATACTCCGCACTCCATGTCTGAGTTGTATCTTCTCACAGTTAGGTACTAATGAGATTACCATGAAAGAGGATAAAGTTAGCATCAGTCCCTGCAGCTGTGTAAGGCTGTCTATGTGGTTTTGAAGCCCGTGTGACATGAGCTTGGATACTCTGATTCACCGAGAGCAAAACACTTCGTCACTAATCTGTTGGGAAGAATTAGAGATGGCAGAGCTGGACAATTTGAACAAGAGGTAGCATGGATGGATTTAGAGAAAACAAGTTTACTGACATAAAAAGTGAAACTCTTATTTTAGAAGTATACAGAGAAAAGAACCTTACTTGATCAATTTAAGTTCATGTGTTTCTCATGATTAATGGATATGATATGAAGAGCACAACCTGTAAAGCTCTTTCAAATCTCTACAACAGTCTGTCTTTGCATACCCTGTCACACTACTCAGGTGCTTGACATTTGCTAGCTTCTCTTTTTAACTGTACAAAATTATGAGGATTTTAGCACTTGACCACACAATATGCAGACCCTCTTCATTCACTCTACTGTCTGTAATATTTCCCAGCTTCAGGTCTATAAAGTCTGTAGTATCTGGTTAAACAGTATGTTCTATTAATATACATCGCTGTTTTTGTTATGCTGATATTAGAAGTTGAACATTGAGGGCTGAAAAGCTGATTCCTACTTCATTCTGTCAACACACCTTCAGTCTAATTATCTTTGCCTTGAGCTTTTCTTAGAACAAAGTATTGATTGTGCCCAGTCGTGCTAATTTGTGTCTCTGACATTGAACAGAATATGCCCACCCTTCTCTGGTCAAGTCATAAGTGAGAAATTAACCTTGGGCTTCTGACATGGTATAATAGAACTGAACTGGGATCTAGCATCATCTAATAAAAATATTCATATAGTTTGTTTAAATTTCTTTACTTTACATCTGTAGAAGGGGTAATTATGAGATCAAATTGTCCTACAAATTGGTTCTCGGGATCAAACTATTAATTGATACCAACACTATAAAAGCTTTGTCAGACGGTTTCTGTAACAATTTTAAGATGAAAGCTTTTTAAATTTGGTAAAGTAAGTAAAGTAAGCATTGGTCACCAACACCCTTATTTCTGACAAGGACAAAAGATGTGATTTTAGGAAACACAGTAGCTTGTATTTAGAAAACATTTGATAAAAAATAAAAATTTTGAAAAAACCTTTGAAAATGAAAATAATGTCAGTACCTACATCGCTAGAAAAAATGTATGAATACTTCAACTAGCTACAAACATGAGTGTGCCTGCAAGTTCCTGGTTTATCTTTCAGTCCTTCATTGTATGTGTCTATCACCATCATTTTCATTTTTCAGATAATAAAATCAGAAAATGAAAGCTTAGGTTTTTTCCAAAAATACTGATAAATTTGGGATAGCAGAGCAGTAGGATTTCAGAGTGAATTCTCAAACCAAAGTAATCGTATGCTTCTTGACCACATCATAAAATACACCTCAATGACTCACTAGAGGTTGTATGGAAGACAGAGCAGTGGAATTGAAATGTGTTTTTTTTCCTGGTCTGTGCTGTAAAATGACAAGGACCTAAGGGTCTTGGTGGACAACAGACTCAACATGAGTGAACATTGTGCTGCAGCAACGAAGGCGGCCAGCAGGATGCTGGGGTGCATCAAGAAAGGCATCACAGGCAAAGATAATGAAGTCATTATGCCTCTCTACTCAGCATTCGTCAGACCGCAACTGGAGTACTTCAACCACCAAAAAGGTGTGCAAAGGCTGGAGAAGGTCCAGAGAAGGGCCAAGATAATCAGAGCACTAGGAAACCTACCATACAGATTGAGGCTGAGAGAACTGGGTTTGTTCAGCCTTGAGAAGAGAAGGCTTAGGGGAGACGTTATTATTATGTACCAGAACGTAAAAGATGTGTATGAAGAGGATGAAGACTCCCTTTTTACAAGGAGTCACATAGGACAGACGAGGGGTAATGGGCTCCTTGGGAGATTCTGATTGGATTCCAGAAGAAAATGTTTCACCATAGGAACAGTTAAACATTAGGAATAGACTCAGCTAGACAGGGTTCTAGGCCATCTCGTTTACACTAAATATCACCTAAAACATTGGGCCACGTGATCCTTGAAGTCCCTTCCAAACTGGCATTCTATGAGTCTATGACTCCTTGATGTTACGATTAGCATGAAAACATGGGCTGTGCTGAAGGAAAGTATATAACAATGGAATCAGCTCTGGGTGACATTTATATGAACCTCAGATTCAAGACACAGAGAATTTTCTTATTACAGTCTGTGGGTTTCCTTCAATACTGCACTACAGATTCCAAAAATATTTCCTGAGGCCTTGACACACTTGATTTCAATCACTTTTGAATTCATATTTAACAACTATACCTGGTAGATGAATATTGTGTCAAAAGAAAGCAAATCCCAAGAAATTAGAAATAATAAATATAAATGAGAATTGAATGAGAGATGAATAGTTAAATTAAAACAATAATAATACAGACAGGGACAACAGAGAAGGAATAAAAATAAAAATTAATTCAAAAAACTAAAAATAACATTAGATTTCATCTTCTGATTTAAGACTGAATCAAGTAATGTATTGCAATCCTTTATAATCATGAGTGAACTTTTACCTCTAAAAGTCACCTCACTTTTTTCCCTGTGACTATCTGCACAAGTGGCTTTTCACAGGTATGAGAAACGGGTTCAAACTTACTAGCCCATATCATTGGGTAAGAAGAAGAATAAACTGGATTCTTATTTGACAGCAAATATACACATTGTCTTGCCTAGATATGAGCTTTTGGAGGACATAAGAACTTAAGTGAGAGAACTATAAAATGCAACACTGAGTACGCTAATCCTCCTGAAATCCAGACTTGTTTAACAACCCATATATAATGTTTCAAATAAAACACTAACCTATGAAAACTTCCCTGTTTAAGGCTTGCCAAGCTTATAATGTATTTAGATGTATATCCCGATACAACTGAAGAAGAAAAAAAGTCATCTTCTTGACACATCAAAAACCAACACAGCACCAAAGCAACTTTTTCATTCTTAGGTGTGTGTCATGTTAATTCTGGATTTTATCAAAGACTTAGTGACTGATAAGGAAGAAATTTTTATTAAATATATCAGAGCAGCATTTGTAGACGTGAAGCACTTGAAGTGTAGAGAAAATATGTGATTCTCTGGTGTAGAGAAGTAGGTACAGAGGTTCCAGAGCAGTATATAACTAAAGCCAGTTACCAGGGAGATATTTTACGTGTGTGTAGCTGAGTGTGAGACAACTAGGATATCAGGTGATCCAGGGACCAACTACTGGTTCAACCAAGTGTTTAAGGCCAGTTGCTGGAGAGATCCTCTCTGTGTGTGTATATCAGTAGGTGAGTGGGTCTATACTAACTACTGGAGTGGGACTGTGGGTCCAGGGCACTTGCATATCCGGGTGCCAGTGACTGAGGAGACTCGGAACCAGTGGCAGGTGCCAGGTGGACTGTCCACTGGAACATATCATATTGCATATACGAGGTCTGACACAAAAGGTTCGAGACTGTGCTTGTAACTCTTTTTATTTAACAAATTAAGAAAATCAACAATGATCGCATTCAAAATAGTGCCTTTCTTAGTTCGCACACAGCTGCATACGATGCTTCCAACTTCCAAAGCAATTCTGCAGCTCTTAAGGATCTCTGTCATTTCTGCTTTCACATCTTCTACCAAAAAAAAAGTGGGTTCCTTTGAGCGTTGACTTGATCTTTGGGAAGAGGGAGCCAGGTCTGACAAATAGGATGGGTACTCAAGCACAGTGATGTTGTTATTAGCTAAAAAGTGCTTCACAAACAAAGCATTAGGGGCTGGCACTTACTGACATCTTCCAACTGAGGGTAAGAAAACATCTTTATTTGAACATGCGCCTACTCGTACTGAGTGAAGCAATTGAGTTGAGCCTTGTCTCACTGTCACAGGTTAGAAAATGTTCTATAACCATCTCTTTTTATCTCACTTCCCACTCTTGTTTCCCAAGCTACAGTGTTAGTCTCATTTTTTGTGTGTGTCAGACCTTGTATGTAGCTTCCACCACCTTTCATTCTGCTCAGCCAGAGATGGGAACAGGATGAGGCCATTAGTGCTGTTTGTGTTTGCATGAGTGCTGTGTTTTCTGTCTGGATTTATCCATGTGGTTAGCTGTGTGTGCATGTATATATGCATATAGTGTGTGTGTGTGCATCTACTGGGAATACATCCTCAGACTCACTACTGGCTAGACCTGGGGGCATAGAGCTCACCTCTCCTCTATCGGCATACCAGCTGCAGCAACCCCATACGTGGCGATGGCTCTGCTCCTCATACAGGCCTGCAGTGAGAATGCCTGAGGTTAAGTGGAATAAATTATGAGCCTGAAGTTGTAAAACACAGTAGCTGGCTACAAAAATAGTCCTGAAATGTACACATATTTGTTTATCCTCATAACACTGCTTAAAGTAACAACTTTAAAAAGTTTTAAACTGTGAAAATTGTCCCTTTTCCATTTAAGAGGTATCTTGAAAGCAGGTTCTGCTGAGGTGAATGTCCTTATGCAAACATTCATTTTTCATTGAATACATTATTGTCACCTGTAAAATAAGGATAATGGCACTGATTTCTTTAAAAGAACTTCTCAATATTATTGTTGATACACTGGACTAAACTTTCCTTAGAAAAGCAAAAATAAATCAGATATAAGGCCCATCTTGTCTCATGTTGCTGCAATGATTTTCATTTACCATCAAATAAAAGGAAAAATAAACTTGACATAGCTCTTTCTCACTTGTATTTTTCATCCTATTATGTTTTCTTGCTCAGGTGTGTAAGACTGAGTGTATGTATCAATTGTTTTCTAGTATATTTCTCTTCTGTAATAATACGGTAGCACAGAGAAGGGAATTGAAGTTTTTTTCTGGACTACTTTTGAATGTTTCTTGGATCACAAATACTCTACAGATTATAGATGGAGAAACATTGCCTGAAAACAGTTTGAGATCTTGTGACAGAAGTAATATATAGAAGCACAGTAGTACTACCACCAAAGAAGATAGCTGCAGATATCCTGTGTGCTTTAGCTGTGTGTAGGCAACAACAACCTTTTTTCTTGGCATAAAAGTAATGTTTTGGTCTTGAAATGCTTTTTTATAGCAGCACAAAGTACAATTACAAAATGTATTATTAAAAATTCTATTGAATTGAACATTAACTTTTCTGAATAGGCAAAATAACCCCTCTGTAACAATAAGAAAATAATCAGCATTCATCTCTGCTCCCATTGAGGATAGCAGAAGTTTAGCCCTGTAATTCAGTGGAAGCCGAGGTAGGCCAGAACTGAAAACTTTCCAGAATTCCCTCTCAACTTTTTCTTCTTCCCATGTGAAGTCCCAAAAGAGAACAAGCCAAACAAAAAGAAAGGGAGAAACCCAACAGACTCTGAACTGCTTCCTTGCTCCCTGCTGTTCATGAAGGACTTCTGCATGGCCTCATAAATTCTGCGGTCAGAGATAAATTCCTTGAATTTCTTCCACTGTGGAATCACTAAGGAGTCATAACATACCAACAGTCTGCTTAGGGATGCTCGGTGTGCAATCAATGGGGAGTTTTGTGTTTGGGAGCTGATGGCGGAACATATTCCACAGATCTGCCATAAACTCTCTGCTCTGTTGCATCAAATCTGTTTCATTTAGTTACCAGCTGGCACTAAAGCCTAACTCTTTGAGATCTTGGTTAGCATATAAGTCATGACCTAGAGAGCTAAGTAGAAGACTAGGACAGGAATATTGGATGTTTAAGCTTGGCTCTGTGCTTGGCTTTCTCTCAAGATCAAAGAAGCAAACAAGTTTTTCAGCTACATTAATGAAAAGATAGAGATTGCAATTGGAAATGTTGGTTTATGTAACATCATTACAATCTTTAGCTCATACTGTTACACACCTTGTTAGCCCCTTCTTTTTTTTTAAGTAGTAAAGTGATGGGAGGGCTGGGAAAACTCACTTTAGGAAAAAGTGAGAAAGTTTTCGCAGTCTGTTTAAAACAGGAGTAGAACATGATATGAAAAGTCTGAAAAGAACAGTGGGGGGGGAAAAAAGTATACACATAAGAAAAAAACAACCGTGAGCAATCTTTTTCTTCTCTCTGTCATCAAAGGTAAAAAGCGAAACAATGAAAATTTTACGGTCAGGAAAAAGGAAATACTACTATGTTTAACAAAAAGTTCAGTTACAGAACTCTCATGGGGTATTACTGAACCAAAGCGTTAGTCAAATTGGAAAGGCATGAATGTGATTTCAGATTCATTGCAATGCTTAATAGCTGTTCTTTAAGTGGACAGAAATAAAATGCATTATAATGAACAGCTAAAACCCATAGATTCATGCAAAATATGTTTTTTAAGTCATGTTAGCTGACTATTGAAACTGTATGCCATTTTTCTGGGAATGGAGTTCAGGCTTTGTGTTAAAAAGATGTAAAAGCTCTGTAATAATAGTATAATAATATCTAATATAATATCTTATCATATCATATATCATATCCAAAATCTTGCATGAGTCTTCTAGGAGTTCCTATGAGCAACAGGAGTACAATATAGTCCTTTAAGCAATGCTCATTTCTACATAGTCATCATATCAGAGTTATATTTTATTAATCTTCAGTAATGTCAGTCCAAATTGGCAGAGACACTGGAAACAACAAACATAATTAAGTTAAAATATACCGAAGAGGAATGGTTCTCCAGAATTCAGCAACCAATGGTATGGTCCAGAGCTGAGGATCAATACACAACGAACAATTAGACAGACAGAAAATATGAGTAAATATATGAGCCGTTTTAAAATGAGAAACTGAGCATTGATGGGGAATAGAAATCAGATAAAAAGAGAGAAGCAACAAAACAGAATGATTAAGAGAATTGACATGCTTAAAGAAAACAAGGAATTTAATAATTAAAATATCTACTGTCAAAAGAAAACAAAAGGAGAAGTGAAAGAAAATAAATGAGTAAAGTAAAAGTCAAATCAAACAAAGAAACCATGATCAAATAAAAATGGAAGCTGACTTTGGATTTCTAAAAGTTCGACACAGAGCGTTATACTCCTTTTGTCTTCTTGTTCCTGTGTGCCTAATAATACAATCAGAGAAGTCACTTATTTAATTACAGTCCCTATTCTTGCCTTCACTACACATAATTTCTATGTTTGGTAAGAATTGCCTATGGGATCTCAAGCAAATCACTTAACTCTTCTCTCACCTCCGTTCCCTTATCTGAAAATAGTGAATATAAAGTGTCCTCTTTCCCCCAAGAGGGTTTATTTTTAATTTTTATTATATTTCCATTTACCATAAACCTTGTTTGAACACCTGATAATTTTACCAGCTGCACTGTGCAAGCATATGTGACAGAGAATCTTCATTTTCTGTTCTCCACATTGCTACTCATTTCTTGCATGACTCCAGATAGGTCACTTAACCTCTGTGGGCTTCTGCTTCCCCATTCGTACAGCAGGATAATACTGACCTACCTCAGAGAAGGATGTGAGGCTACGTTACTGTTTAGAAAGGACTACTGAAGTACAAGGTGTAAAGTATTATTATGCTGAGTGCTTCACCAGTGAGAAACTAACCTCGCGACTGAAAATCAGTTTAATATATGAAGCTCTAGTAGCTAGCATGGATTTGCTGATGAGAAGGGTGGCTGCCCTTGAGAATGGAAAAACACAGTCCCACACCGCTCTGACCACATTCACTTTGCTTACTCAAGAGCAGACAATGACAGACAGAGGCTGGAGGGGGAAGGAGGAGGGGAGGATTTAAAGTTAATCTTGCCGTGCGACTGTGTACAAGAATTGCTGTCAGTACAGAAAACTGACACGATGTAGGGAATGAATCCAAAAGCTAAAAATGTGAACAAGGAAGAAGCTTTTCTTTTTATTTGTTTTTCCTTTTTTTTTTGTGTGCAGTAATCTAGACCTCCTCTCCTCCTTCCTCCCATCCCCCTTCCCCTGGGAAAAAAAGAGGGGAATTCTTATTAACCAGTGCCTCTTCTACTGTGAGTAGAGAAATGCTTCAACACTAAGTCACTTAATTGCTGGTTACCATGCAGCCATACTGCTTACCGTGAATTATATATGGCTATTCAAAGCAGATATTAGGCTGTTTGTGCAGATACCATTGTATATATTAGATTGCCTCAAAATAAGACTGTCTCTGATAAGGCTGGAAAAAAGTTGCAGCTCAGACATATTTATGGAAGAGAAGATGTATTGAAGTAGCTGAACTACTAGATCAATGCACCAAAGTTTATGGGTACAAGTCAGCTGTCATGGGCATGGTTAAGGGAGTTATAATATTCCAGTGAAGTCCCAAGCTTAAAATAAAATAATAAAAAAAAGATTAAAACTGCTCTGTCAGTTAATTGATAGACCAAACCTGAATCAATCACTCTTGATTGCTGACCAGTTCTCACATTCACCATATGTCTCTGGATTTCTAAATGCAAGTATAAATCTTTTCATCACACACAGATTTGAACACTACAAAACCTTAGCTCTGAAGTTTCTCTTACTGATCTGAAAAGAAAGGCAGATGAAGAAGTAGAGATTCTTATTCTGCCACTATCATTCAGACAAATAGCTCTCTTGAATCACTGTAGAAAGATAGGCACTTGAAAAGCAGAATCTGTTCAGGAATATTGATATGTCTTATAACATGAACACTCCTTGTAAAACCTGCAGTGTGTCCCCTGAGCATGTATGTGATTGCTGTGTGTGCTCCGTGCTGTATAACCCAACTGAAAGAGGCCATATTATAAACCACCCAGCAGCAAAATTAGTTGAATGCCTCTTTTGTCCATCCCTGTCCTCCAGCTCCCATGCTACTGCAGCTCCTCCGTGCAGTCTACCATCCTTTCTCCTCTGTCCATTAGACACAAACAAACAAGCAAGACAGATAATTTTGTAGTTCTGGTTTAATGCAGAAATATCCATGCACACCTACTTATGTATATACACACAAATACTCGTGTATGTCTGTATACTTAAACATATGTGTGTGTGTGTGTATACGTATATGTGTTCGTATATCTCTGTGTACCTAATGAATACGGTCAAGGTGACAGTAACCTCCGCTGGGGGTAAGGCGTAAGGAATTATCAACAACAAGAGGGTGGAAGAATCTCTAAACCAACAAATCTCATAAGGCAGCCACAAATCTCATAAGGTGAAACCATGGATAATAGATGAGAAGATACTCCCGTAGCCTCATGAAAATAATTTAGGAATAACTAAAACATGACTGTTAGCAAAACAGTTGTCCTTAAAAATGTGATTTCTGCTGTGCAGTTACCTGTGGAATGACATAGTGATCTGTGCTGAGCTATGTTCTACATGTAAGAATACATTCAACACCCTAGCAAAGTAAATTTGATCTACCAGTAGTAAAATGTTCCTTCTTGTTCTAACATGCACCATGCTTCACACTTCAGGTTTGATCGGATAAAACTATTACCCTGGTAAAGCATGTATGTCCAATAAATGTATATTCTATTTCCCTAAAAAACCCATTCTTGTGAGAAGTGATAATTACCATACCCTTGATGTTGCTATCTAGTATATAAATAAAAAATTACCCCATCTAGGGAACACTCTGTGTGTGAAATCTGAAATGCAGCAGGCAAATTTTAGGCAGAGGTGAAGGAGGCAGCTGTGTATGACAGCACACAGGTGGGGGCAGAGGAACAGCCATGACCCCTCATCCTCCCATTAACTTTCCCCAGGCATGGACCCTGCAAAACCTTGTTGAGCAGGGTGCCTGTAAGGCCCTGGCATTTGTGCAGCAGAGGCCACTGCTGAGATGCAGTTGGTGCGTCATCCTTGTCCTACCTCCTAGCTTGGAGAACCTGACCTGGCCGTGAGGATCTTACCCCAGGCTCTTCATCCTTGGTCTGCCCATACCCTCTCCCTTTCTGGGGAAAAATCAGTCTGCTTTGGTCTGGCCCCAGATTTTAGTGTTTGAGGCAGCAAAATCCGATTTTTCAGTGGTTCTGGTAACTTTGACACACCTCTGCAAGTGCATTTCCAGGGCCAGGGTTATAAACCATACTAGTGTAAATTTCACCTAAATAGAAAAATAAATAATAAGCATTTTTTATTCTGTTTTGGGAAGCTTGTACATCCTCACCTGAGAAACTACTGATTTTTGTACATGATAGTCTCCTTAATATACTTGACACACTCTAATATACAAAAACTTCAACTGCTAATTCAAGATAATCTAGGTTTTCTCCTGGTAAAATTGAAGTAAATATAGATCACTTCCCCTGATGATGTTTACAATATTTATTCATGGACCCTTCAGTATGAAGCACTTTGATTAAACAATTTAGCAAAAGCACAGCAAACCCACCTGCTGTACGCAGAACAAGAACTGAGCATCTCCAAGGTTGTTACAAGCTATTATGTGTGTATGAAAAAGGTGCTTTACACTTGCAGTCAGAGAGCTGCAAAAGTGACAGCTATACAAATATACATGAGCAAAACACAATGGCATGGGCAACGGTCTATTCCCAGCCTTTTCTGTATGCTTTACAAAAGTGGGAAGTTTTTGAGATTATCTACAGTAATTAGGAGTCCCCAGTTGTGTTTACATGGTTAGCAAGTGTAAAATATGATGACCTGCTGAGGATTTGCAAACAGCTAAGTTATAATGATGGATCGTGGTGAGAGGACATGTAAGATTTCTCAGACTTCTGCTGGGAATACTTCAAAAATAAAGCATGTTGTTTTCCCTTGGGGTTTATAACACCTCTTTGACTTAATCAGCTTGCCTTTGTGCTCTCAAGGAGAAATTTCTCCAATTTTACTCATCGGGAGAAATCACAATGTTCACAGTGTTATGGCGGTGATTTTTTAACTATCTTTTCCCATGGGAGACACTAGATTAGGGTAAGAAATAACTCCCCTGTAAAATCTGGTCCATTATCTTGTAAGAATAAAATGTTTGACTAGAGGATGTTATAGGTATGTATGTGTATGTTTATATATGTACATTATACATATTGAAGTATGTTCTTATATATTATGTGTATCCATATCTTTACAAATATAAGATTCTGATAATTTAGCTTTTCATTAAAAAAAAAAAAAATTAAAATTGCTTTAAGGATGTCAAAGAAATTTCTGCATTTAATTTATATTCCTACAGTGCCCAAGCAAATTGTTCCCTTTTCTCTGTGATGGGATAATGTATGCAAGCTGTGCTCAGTTATTTTATACAGTAACATTTCAGCAGAGCTATCACTGACTATATGTTTACTATTGTGGCTCAGAGAAAGCAAGCAGGGAAAGGAGTAATGCTTTATTACCACCAAACCATGCTCAAAAGTGAAGAATACCCCTAGGCATAGTTTGAAATGTTACTATAGGATAGGGGCAGTTTGCATGTCTCCCTAGCAGAGCTGCACAAAGCAGAGTTGGGAGGTGAAAATGATTCAGGAGAGTTGCTTTGCAGCTTCAGGACAAGCCATTCCCACCTTTACTGACATTTCTGGCTAGTGTTAGATGAGTAATGAGGAAAAATAAGATTGAAACATTTAAAAAATGGAAACTGAGTACAACACTTGACCATATTATTCAGTCTACTGTGTCCAAGACATCAGCCTTTTTTTAGGCTTCTCATTTCTAGTGGCAGGTAAGCCAGCCAGAATCTGAACTCCGCTGTAATATCTGTAGGCAGTTATTCCTCTTCCCTCCAAGGAGCTACAGGTGATGGGTTGAAAATACATGTTAGGATTCACCTCACTTGGCTTTAACTGTCTAAAAGTTTAATGATCATTAAACTTAAACTAATCATTCAAGCTCCCTCTATAGTCCATAGAGAGAAAAAAAGATTCAAAAGAAGGATTTGTCTTATCTGAGAAGGGCATCTGTGAAACCTTCTCCTCCCCTTTTCTTCCAGGATAGGAGAGGGATCTTTCCTTAAGTGAAATAGCTAATTTTCTTGTTTGAAGCAAAGTAGAGTGAAACTGGGACACAATGTTTAGCATCATATTTTTGATTTGCCATGATTGAAACTCTCGGGAGTATCCGCAGCTTTACATATTCCTTTATGTTCCCATCACCCCTTCTTTCCATCCCTTGGCCTATTTAGTGCTGAAACCTTACAGAAGTTTTTCTTCTTAGGCCTCTACCCCTTCATAGGAACAGTTTTGTCTTTCTGTCTTCCAGCCTGCTGAGTTGAAACATTGCTCCGATCTTTCTTTTTCCATGCTAGGATATTACTTTCTCCTGAGAAAGCTCTGCATCATGTGCTATTGAACATTTCTGATCTTGAGATTGTTTTTGACTATAATGACTGAGTTTCAATTCACTTTAATTTTTGATTGTATATGATGATTAAGGTTCTTCCATTTCACAAATGACTGAACTTTCTGCTTGTATTGATTAGAATTGTATAATAATACACCATGCTTTCTTTTTTAAACTCTTCTAGGTTTATGACAGGCACATAGAAGAGAAATGATAATAGTTGATCCAAAGGGCTACATTTTTGCCTTTATTTTTTTCACAGCTTTCATAATATTTTCCTATTTCTGTGTGTGAGGGAAAATATTATAATCTTGAATTTTTTAAGTGGTACTTAATGCTTCTGCTACTTCAGGTGTGCTGAAATACCACATACCACTTATCATCAGGAACTTGCAGATTAACAAATATTGATGAGCTTCTGAAATTCCTATGAGACTGGTACATGCACATTATATAATGAAGGTAAGGCACAAGGAGGCTTTACATGGTTCTTCAACTCAAAGCTTTCTGAAGTAGATTACTTAAAGTTTATGACTTGTGTATGTGTCAAAAGATTTCAGAATATTTTCTTATTCACTACCACTACAAACATATACTGCACACTCAAGATTTGATTGCATCTTAGTGGGGGGATTGCTAATGTTTCATAAACTGCATTCATACTTTTAACTAGCTCTTTCATCATGAAGTGACTCATTGCCTTTAACTTTGTGAGAGGTTCTCTCTTTGATGTTCTTTTCTTATTTCGCATAAATTTGTTTTTCTGTACTTACTATCTGTCACTTAATGCTCTGTCACTGTCTGTCAGTTGCAATACATATTACTATTTCAGTAACACCGTTTGGATTTTCTAGTCTCTCCATCCCTTAAACTGCTTGCAGGTGAGGGAATGCCTTCAAAAGCTAAGAGTGAACAACAGGACACAAACTCTTTCTGCATTTATTGATCAAATATACACTTTGGAAATCTGCATATATATTATAAGGAATGGGTCCCAATTAATATATTTAATAAGCTTGTCTTTGGTTCTAAATAAAATCACTCTTGAAAAAAACCCATTTCAACTCTGAGAAATCAATAGCTACAGAAAATACAGTAGCCACTATTAAGATGTCAGTATCTGTCATATGATCATCCGTCATTGCCTGATATAAGCCAAAGAAACACCTATTTTTAGAAGGATATCTCTAAGTTGTTCCATTGCACATTTAAACCTCTAAGAAAAGTTAAAAAAGAATTCGCACTTAGCATCTTTTCAGTGTACCTAAACTACTAAATCTCACTAGGTGAAGAGTATATCTTTTAACATATTTTCAGTCAATCACTTCCATGTATGTAAATGAAGCATGACACTCTCATGGACTGAGCCAATTTGGATGTTTTAAGCAGAAGCAGAATCAGTTCATGGAAAATCATATGGTGTCCTTGTGATCTTCCATTAAACTAAGCAGCAGATTTATAGCCACAGCTACAACAGCGAAAAAAAAGTAAAGACACATTTTTTTGTTATTAAGTTATACCTGCTTTAAGGGTCTTATTTTTCAAAAGTAAGAAAAGTGCTATGGAGTAGAAGAACATTATCTTGTGTTTATTTATCAATTATCATTATGCAGTTATTATTGAATGCCCTTCGAGACAAAAAATATTAGTCAGAAAATGGATTACTAGTTAGCAGTACATAGCTAAAGCAGGTCAAACATTTAGGAATTTCTCACTTCGTGCCTTTCTATTTCTTCTCAGTTCTTTAAAATGGCCTGATGATGGAAAGAAGAATTGTTCCTAAAAGTCACACCTACATGACGCATGATGAAAAATACAAGAGCTGCTTCGTGTAGTCCCATGACTTCTGCAGTTTTTCCCCTTTAACTCAGAACTGAGGTCAATGACATGTATGGCTAAATGTTGTCTCCCCAAGACAGTTTTCATATCAGGAAAATACCAGAGCTGGGCAGGCCATGATTTTCATTTCTATTTTGCTGTGCTGCTTAACTGTCCTCACTATTAAAAAAAGTGTGGCTAGTTTTTAATTTGCATTCATACAACTCCAGGTATCAGCCACAATTTCACCTTCTGCCATTTTTTTTTGCATTTCTGAATCCTACGATACCTATTATCTTCTCAACCTGGAAATACCAATATACTGTGAACAGGTTATATGAGGATCCTGGAAGGCTTTATTTCAAAAATTCAAATGTTTTTCTGGAGCTTTGCTGTAATTTCTGTTTTCTAATAACCCATTGAAAAAAGATTCTAAATGTGAATCATATTAAGTTCTGTAGCAGTCTACTAACTGTTTTAGTGTTGCCTTATAGCAAAGTAGAAACACTGTACCTCTCATTAACACTTCCCCTGTTTATGAAATCACTGATTGCATTAGTCCTTTTAAACACCACGCTGAACTGAGAGCTTGATACGAGTTATTATCTACAATTAACCATAAATCTTTTTTTGGCATGACCACGTTAATGACATAGCCCTCAAACCTCCATATACATTACTACATGCCTTATTCCTAGAATGCCAGCTTTGTACTTCACGATATTAAGATGAAGTTTGTTTGAACACCGTGCAGTTTACTATGCAATTCAGTTCAGTTGGTATGACTGACATCATCATTATGTACCACTTTGCCAATCTTGGTGTCACCTGCCAATTTTATCAGCAGCAATTTTATACTTACATCCCAACCCCTGATGAAAATATTGAATAGTGCTGGGGGAAGTACTGATCTCTGAAGCACCCTGTTAAAACCACTCCCTTCAGAATGACAATCTCAGTGACAGCTACCTTGAGAGACCCACCAGTTTCCCAGTTTTTAAACCTTATAATATGCATTACCATCATTTCATAATAAAGTTCATCTGGAAGATCATATGTACTTAAGCTAAAAGCCTTGTGAAAGTCTACATTTATTTTTACAAGGTAACGTAATTTTTTTTCTAAAGTTAGGTTTGTTTGATATGCTGTATTCCCTATAAAGCCTTTCTTATCTATTAATTCTTTATTAAATATCACATAAATTTTAACCGTATTTTTCCTGAGTTGATGTTAAGCTAACATATTAGTATGCTATATATAGCACATACCAAACTATATATATGTCAAATAAGGCTGAACTAGAGGACTTGGTAAGAAAATAGTCATTATTTGATAGCCAGTCATGAACATATCTCTGGATCTAGAGGGACCATTTGTATTTTTAGTGAAGTAGAAAATGCACTCAGTGTTCATGCCTAACTTACTCTCTCAGAGGTGATTTGAAGAAGTCAAAAGTGACTTAGAAAGTGCATCATTCCTTCAGCCCATGAACTTCAGGACAAACAAAGGATGATTAGCTCTTTTCAGTGTCCTCATCTAACCCCTTCATTCTTTGGAAAAACATAAGGAAGGTTAAAATATCCCCGAAACAATTTCATAATCTGAGGGAAACCTCTGAGGACTGCAACATTTGCATCAGCAAGATTTTATCTTCCTTTAAAAAATTACACATCAGAGGATGCACATGACATTTCCTTCCAAGATTTGCAGTTAGTGTCTAATCTCCAAATATGTTCAGTTGAAAATTTCTTCCTTAACAATTTTTCCTACACTATTGATGAATGGTCTTCAAGATTGCATCATCCTTGGTAATTCCTCCCTTCCATTATTTTATACTTGACAATAGTCAACAAAACTCAGTAGAGCTTTTTAATTGTGTGCTTTGAAAATTTCACAGGCAAAGCACCACCCATTTAATTATGCTAATTATTATTCACGCAATAGCGCCTATTAGTCTGCACTTTTTTTAAAGGGGTTCAATCAGCATTCAGATCTTGCTTGCTTGGCAGAATGTCATTATAGTGGTTTTCAAAATCTGGCAATAAGCCTAAGAAGAGTCCATTTTTGCCACTGGGACTGCCTAATCCAGACATCATTATCAATCCAACTGACACATGCCTGCAAAATGGTTACAAGAAAAGCAGGAATCCACACGGTTACGGTATCTCCAGCCTAAGCCTTCAAAATGATAGGGATCGAAAGATGAAATCGTATTTAGATGAGAAATCAGAACACGTATCTGCAAGCAAAAGGGTAAAGTTCCAGAACTGTATTTACTTAGCGAAGCAAAGACCACTAGAAGAATGAATGGGAAGTAACACCACTGGAAGTATCTGCCTGTTTAAGTCAACTCCCAAGTCTGGTAGTGAGAACAACATATCAAACTATCAAGTCTAAACATCTCCTACCCTTTTGATACATCCTATTCAGATTCATTTTCCTGTGGAGTGCGAATACAGTTGTAAAAGTAACAGGAATCATCAGGCTTCGCCAAGAAATGCGAATCCTCAACACTGGGAAGTGTAGAAAGAATGTAGGAGCCGTTACAATTTCTTTACACCATGGCTTCAGCAACCAAAATGGAGTTTATATTGCATGAAAGAATGATCTCGATGCATAAAACACAGGGTTATTTGGAAAGTCCACAGGTTATTTTTTAGGTCGCTGAAGAAGCAATCCCATGTGACCATTTTTTTATTATGAAGGACATGAGATTAGGTTTGCTGGTTAGCAGTTAGCATATGATGTATGGCAGAATGTGGTTCAATGCAAGGCAAACCAGTAAGATATGCATGTGGCAAATCTCTTCTGTTCTAGCTTGTACTTTATGTAGCAATCTGTGTTCTCTGGCCATGCAGATCATCAGAATTTGCACCCGGACGGTGACCAGTTCTCTAATTCGAGGGTAACTATAATGGGGCAGAGCCAGAATTTGAGACACCTTTTTAGTGTCTCATGTTATGAACAAAAAATACATAATTGATCTGGCTGACAGGTAGCACAGGCTTCTGAGTATGGACCCTCACAAAGCACATACTCCGTAGGCTTTCATCATTAATCCTGCTGTTAATACAGAGAAAGTACATTTTTTTCCCACACATTCCTTGAAATTCTTGTGCTCCAGTCTCCACATATATCCACTAACCACCTCTTAAGGAATTTTTACTGAATGATGCACATAAACTGACCATCCAACAGTGGCACAACAGAAGGAATGAAGCCAATAGAAAATTGAATTTAGCACTGCTTGATTTCTCTCCCTATATGAATTTTAAATTCAGGTATTAGTGAAATGTTCACTGACCTTAAGAAATGTTGATAAAAAAAGCAGCACTGAGAGGCAGAGAAGATAAAACTGACCAAAATTTAAGTGGTACAATGAAAAGGAAGAAAGGATTTATTTACTTTTTCTGGAAGACTGTGAGAAAAAGAAGAGAAAAGAGGAAGGGAGATGTATAAAGATTTTAACTGAGAAGAAATTTGTTGAATATGAGTAAAAAGTGAATAGAAGTTAGAAACTTCTGGCCAGTGAGAAGCTCCAGGAATTTCTTCCAAATCAAAATAGTTTACAGGTTTCCCCTACCATTGCAAAAATAATTCATCCATTATAAATACAGCCTTTTAAAATTATTGGTGGAAAGCTGTTTGCATTCAAATTAATTTTGCAAATCTTAAATTAGTTCCATGTTTTTCCTCTTCTGATACAGAATCATCTCAGCACAAATAAGAGAAAGACAATGGTGTTGAAGCTGAGCAGGATTTCACTGATGAGGATTTTTTCACTGAAAAATGCTGATGCATTGAAATAAAAGATTATTGGAGCTTATTGAGTCCAAAAAAACTTTGACTGGGAAACACTGTCATGTCTAGAATGAAACTTCTGATTAAAACCAGAGAAGGATGAAGACAGGAAATACTTCTTACTGCAGGATAGTTAAACGTAATGCCTAATGTCTGAATTCTGAGTTTATGTAGAAAAACTCTCTCTTTTGTTTCATGCATTTCTTTTTACATAGATATGAAGGAACAGAGAGTAATGATGGAGATAGACACAGATGAATTAGATAGTTTGGATGGGTGGCAACATTATAAGGCCATGGTCACATCTTAGCTCTTTCTTGTTCTTAGCAGTGAACAGAAACTCCAGGTTTCCAGGTCCTGCTTCTACCCAGACAATGAGACTTTTGGTTGAGACAGATACTTACAGGTAACCCTTCATCTATACCAAAGAAATACCAAAATTTTGAAGCTGTAACATTTTCCAGAAGTGAGATTGGTCATTTTCGAGTTGAAGTAAATTTATTTCTGTGTCATTCAGGTGCCAGAACTAGTCCTATCGGTTGCTGTCTTTAGTCTTCTCACACTGTTGGCACATGTTAAGCACTAGCATGCTTTGCCCCATTTCTGAGAGGGCCAGCAAGCCTCATATGCCCTCACACTGTATTAGAGACTGCTAGCTTTCCCTTGTCGTTTTCACATCACTCTGCTATTTACCTTTTACTCAGTTTGATTTCCTGATGCGAACTACTTCAGCTTTACTAGAAACTAAGTAAAATCAAAGAAAAGAGGGAAAGACCGGGAACAAAGTTAAAGAGGAAGGAAGGCTAAGACAGGAGAAAGATGTGTGATACAAGAAAAGTGTGAATCAAGAAAAACTCCAGGTGAAACTACAGTCTGCCTTCTTCTCAGCACTCACAATTTTCTCACTATACCAAATCTGCAAATGTAATGGAATTAAGCAAACTTTCATTAAACATGTTACCTAAAAAATTGTGACACTTCAAACAGTAAAGGCCGTTTGCACTGGATCATGTTACATCCAACAGATATAGTGACACAACTAACCACTGTCAACAAGAGAAAAGTCCTGCTTTGAGGGCTTTTTCAAGGTAGCCTGTGATGTTCACCTACTGTTCTAAATAGCATGACAAATTGCTATATAAACCTTTTAACTATCAAGGTGATAAAACTTAATTCACCTCTGTTACTGGTTGCATTGAAAATTCAGTTGCTATAGAAGGATCAGCCAATTATACTTTTTCACACTTGCACAGTACATGTAGGCAAGGCTATGAGTTAGGTGTCGAGTGTGGGTATCATATTATATATGAGACAGAATGATTTACAATCCACCCAGCAGAGTTGATATGATACAAAATTAAGGGAAGAAGTAGCTGTTTATGTGCTATTCTTACGGAATCAACTGAAGTGCCTGAAAGGACCCTGCACAGTTGAAAAAGCAAGGGAAAGAAAGCATCACCAAGCCTGTTAGATGGAAGAAATTAATTTTCTTGGTGTTGGAGTTGAAGAAAGGTTGAAACAAAGTGAAACTCTTGTATGAAGACGCGCCTTTTCTCCCAGTTTATCCCAGTAATCATTGCCTTCTTAGCTGCAATAATCATATATATATCTTCATCCTTTTGCTTTGTAGATGCTAGGTTATGATATTTATAGGCATTTGAAAAATTGTGCCCAGTAAGAGTTCAAGTACCTCTGATTTTCAATGTGACAAAGAATCTTAACGGATTTTAAAAGTAAGATCTGTTTTTCTCTTCCATACACAACTTTTGAAAAACTTATTTGAGACTCAGTGAATGTAAGTGAAATGTATGTTTCTAAGTACCTAAGTCACTTTGGAAAACGGAAATTCAGTGCTTCTGGAAATACTACTTATGGTGTATTCATGGCCTTTTATTTCACGGTTAATCATCCTTGGTGGTTAAAAGAAAATCTATTTTAAACTTTGCCTGTTTAATGTTATCTTAAAAACTGTGCAGAAACCCTGTGAATGTTCCTCTCATGGGGTGTCCTTGCCTTCTTGCTCTCCTCCTTTGTATTATTACAGCACACCCATTGCGCCTTTTAATAAATTAGATCATCTATATCCCAGAGAACACCAGGTATCACTGGGAATTTATACAGTGATTAGAACAATGGGGGCCTGATTCTGAACAGTGCCTTTGGGATTTCCTGTGATATCAATTATACACAATAACAATAGTGCCCATGAACAACACTACCCTCCAAATCACTCAGCTCCAATTGCACGATACTCTAAATTTCTCACCTCGTTTTTATTGGCCATGAGAAGGGTAGCAAAGAGTAAACAAACAGAAGATGACCTTTATGAGTAAAACATCTAAGCATAAAAAGATTAATCGACCTCTGTAAGCCAGTCATTAAATCAAATAAGAGCTTTTCTTGTACTTTTAAAGCTCAGATTTACAGTCAGGCAAATTGTGTAAAAAGGCTGGTAATACAGTGACGCCCAGTGCCACTGGGCTTTAGAAAGCTGACAGTTGCTGTAAAATAGTCATTAAACAACCTCTAGAAGAGACTCATCAGCAGATGCCCCCAGGTGAAGGAGAGAGAAAGCTGAGAGAATGAAGGAGAATCTAACATCTTAGCATGACTGAATTAAACAGAGCATATTATGCTGATTTTCAGAGTCAGCCCAGTAATTTAATTTTCATAGCAGTTCCTTTGATTGTAGCAACCATTTTATGAAACATTAATAAAACTTCTTTTTTTATGTAGCACACATCCCTTTTCCATTTCATTAAGGAAAAAAAGGCAGGATGTACAAATTTGCTGACCATTAACTCTGTAAATGACAAAAACAAATGAAAGATTATTTTTAATGCAGTACAACTGTGGTGGGTAGACTATATTTGGCTTCACAATAATTTCAGTACAAATTGGAAGAGACAAACAAACTGTACATGGATTTGCTATATTGTACTGCAATGTCATCTCATAAATCAGAATACACCACTATGCGTATGCATGTATGCACATATACTTCTTTATATATAATTATAGTTAGTAATGATATATGCTTCATTGGAATTGATTCTTCTCTTGCTTTTACTGGCATAAATTACAGAGCTAATTGGAATTAATATCAACATAAAGCTAGTGTAAATTAGTAGAAGAGAGAATAAATGTAGTTACCTACTCAGGCTAGTGGAATACATACACGCAACTATACGCCTGTAGTCAGCTGTCACCAGTATCACCCCAATTACATGTAAGTATCATGTGAAAAAATGTGAAAGTTTTCAATATTTCCAACAGAGAGCTATTCTTCCAGTATATAAGGATTTACAGAGAAGCTGGGGAAAAAAATCACTTTTATTTTTTTGTCTTCTTCATTCCATCCTGTCTTTCCACAATTCCTTGTCTTTCTCTACTTTTCGTGTCTTCAGGTCTCTTTTATAACCAGTTTGAGTTGGATGTAAAAAGGAAACAAGGCAAAAGAAAACACAGGGAAAAAGAAAAAAAAGTTGCACTCACATCAGATTTTCAAGTTGTTTTGGGGTAACGGTCCCTTTTTCTTTAAATCAGAATTTCCCACTGTATTTTTGCTTTGGAAAAGCAGCCAGACATTTTTTCAACAAAAATATCTTCTTTGAAAAAATACTGACACCTCTTTAACCAGAGAAAATACATTTTGCAGACAGGAAAGACATGTCACAAAAACATGTTCTCATTTGGTTACAAAATCTGTTTCTTTGTTAACTACCTCATTTAAATGCTGCCTCAAAGTCAATCTCCTATCATAACAAATAGACACAGAAACTCATATGTGGAAATACACACATGTTTATATTTACCTATATATATATTTATATGTATATTTATTTACACAAATACAAGCATACAATCACAGACAAAGTATGTGTAAGAATAAAGATCATGAAGTGAAGCATTCAGATGCCAAGAATTATTCGCCATTAAGGTTTTCTGCTCAACCTTAACTCTGCCTACACACACACAGGCATCAAAGCCACATGATTACGTGCCATTTTTTCCCTCACGATAAGTTAGTTCCATACAAGAAAACCTTGGTTGGTTAGTGTACAGTCAGTGTTACAGCTTTTTAGTATTTATTTTAATGTTCCCTCATTCATCTCACAGCCAGGGAGCAGCCTCTGAAAGATGCTATGGAGTTTATTCATAGAAATGAAAGCACCGGTGGGAAACAGCCAGGTCTCACACAATCTATTTGTGTGATCGCTGCCAGATCACATTATCACTTTGTGTCTCAGATTTTCATTAGTAAAATAGACAAATATTCGTTAAACTGTAAAGGTGGGGATATGAGATTTAATTTTAATTTTTTTCAAAACACTCAGATTCCTCTAAAATTAAAGTTGTCGTCAGGAACGAGAGGAGAGCAACAGATGCTGCAAGAAGTCCTCTTCATTTACACTCCCATTAGAGTGGGACCCACAGGGCTTTGAATTTGGTCTCTACATAGAGACGCTGGACAAGTCGCATGGATTGTGAAACTATTTGAGGATGTCAGGTGAAAAATGCTTGCCTAGAGGAAACCTACCTTAAGCTTGCTGCCCTTAGGTTGGTTTTATAATCCTTGCACAATAGATTCCTCACCTTAATTACATTTTTGCAAAAGTGAGTCGTAAAGCATACATGTTTTATTTAATTTTGATTTAGAACAAGAAATTTCTTTCTCTTCAGTATCTTCATATGTAAAATGAGGGTAATGTTTTTCCCTTTGCAAAGCAGTTTTAGATCATCCTGTGACATATATGGATCGAAAGTGTCATAAACCTCCCATAGATTAATTTTTGCCTACTTGATATTACACTGATGGTAACTGAATGAGCACGTAAATTACGGTACAAACTGTGGTTGTTTTTCCAGGTTTTTCTCTTTTTCAAAAATTTTATTATGCAAGAATAATCTGGGAAACATGTCAGTTGCATGTGGAGAATATTTATTACATGAATAAGTACTGTGCATTCACTTTGATTTTTTTGTGTAGTGTTGTATTCCTGCACAACTGCTTTGTAGTGTTTTGCCTGTTACACAAAATGCATCTTATGCAGTCATATCTTTTGTGTTTGTGTGCAAGCATGAGAGAGTTTTGTATTATTTAACGTTGTATAATTTCAAGTGTTAGCTTTGACTTAATATTCAGTAAAGTGCCCAGCAAGTACATGTACAAAATATTTAAAAGTACTTTTCCCAGAAAATTCCAGGAGGATTCACATAAAGTTTCTTCATGTAACATACACAAATGTTTTCTCTGATTATGTCAAACACATTAACCATTTACCTTGCATTCTAATGGAAGGATTTAATTACAAAAGAAAATTTATCTTTATGTAAATAAGTTAGAAAATTCATATTACAGTCTTTAAAGCTATTACTCTGAGTGAAGAATTTTGCAAATGACAGAAAAAAGTTGCAAATTGCAGTACCTCAAAAATTTTAATATAGAGGGGAAAGGCAGAATATGGCACCATCTTTACCGATAGCTTTAGAAAGGTGAATTTGTGTTCATGGTATCTTCTGATTTCACTGAAAGAAAGGTGCCTCTTTTTTTCTGTTGAAATTCTTCAGTGTGACATTAAACTAGAGGTTTGTCTGGGTTTTTGTTTGTTTGTTTGTTTTTCAGAGGAGGTATACAAGCACACTAATGGGCAACAGCGTAAGTAGGCAACTGAAATTTATTAAGCAAAACTTTTGCCAGAATCTTGAAGCAGTCCTTGTAAGTTCCTCCTACACTACAGTCGCACTGCTCAAACAAGGAGGAACAGCAGGCAAAGTTGTAAATAAAGGACCAGAAAGGCGGAAACAATATAGTGGGTTATTTTGCCGTGTGCTAATCATTTCTTTCAAAAGGCGTTAAAGAAGACAAAAAAAAAGAGGTAAAATGTCAAGAAGTTAAGTTACGTTGTGCACTGGGCCGCAGTTTCTCAGAAGTTTAATCTGTACTGCTAGTCACATAAAAAAGCAGATGCTGGCCTCAGTATTTTCTTGCAGTGTTGTTTTTGATTGAAAACTTTGTGAATGTTTGTGATATTGCTGAAAGCCTATTGGCAGATGAGCATCTCTTGCTATAGTCTCCATCATTATTTGCCTGTCTTGTCTATTAACGAGCACTATCATCCCATCGTAAGATGACAGCTGCAACACGTACTCAGGCGCAATAAACAGCTAAATGAGGCGCACAGCAATTTCACTTGTCACCAGAGCCCTCGGCACGACTGGCTGCACAGCTTGATGCATAAATTCATGAGGCTGTTGCATATGATGGAGTATGCCTGGCTGAAAGAGGTGATGGATAGCAGGGCAGCTAAAAATGGCCATCACCTTGACTCTGTCAGGACATTTTTTAAAAGTACCCCATCAGCTCTCTTGCATTCTTTCATGTACACTATCCCCAAGCTATCGGCTTTTGAAAGTACTGATATAAGATTTTTCCTTACTGAAGGCTTTCTGATCTAAAGTCAAGTTTCTTCTTAGGTTCAGTGAATGCAATATATGCTACTAATGTGTAGGGTGAAATGGCCCTATAATAATTGTTCATTCACCACACAGCAGAGTCATAAGGTTAAACACTTAACAACAGAAATTTTCAATTTTCCAGAGTATGTAAAAAGTGCTGGTAAAGTACATATGTACACATACAGACGTATATAAAACATATAAAGTCTCATGCAAAAATACATTGTCACATACATGCACACAAACCTATGTTTTACAAAAAGCTATGGAAGATGTTAATGAGTACATTATGGTAATCACATGTTATGCAAAACCAATACAGGTTGAAATAACTTGCTGTTACATACTGTTAGATCTGAATTAGCAATGCATTTTCTAATAAGCCAATGAAACTGAAAGAAAAACTACAACAGAGAAAAATGGACCTACTGCTTATGGGGTTTCCAACTGAAGCCCAAAACCTGAGTTGCTGTAAGCACACTATCTGATGTCCCAATGAAATTCGTTGTGACCCCTCTATCTGTGTTACTGGAAGTCACCTAAGGAAGACAAATACAAAGGCAACAAAATCAATGAGGCAGTTTCCTGCAAAGCTTTATGCATTAATCTCTATCACACAGAGAAATATACACCACTAGAAGAGAAGGAAGTCACTTGTTCTCTAATAAAAGAGAAAAACCTTGGTAATAAGCAATTAATAAAGTTGTCGTGATTAGTTATGCAACTATGAATCAATGTTCATGATAAAAATGGTCACTTTTATGGCTTTATATATCTGTGATTTGGTGATATTATAAACATAATTGACACATCTAAACCTATACAACTGTTGTGGTAATTCTTTTAACATAGCTAAAAGCAGATTTTAACAGAAGATGAGCTTCCCTGCCTTGCACACACACACCGAGGCATCTGCATACAGAGTGTTTTCTCTTCTCCTCTTATCTGTTTTGAAACTCTCTTCCTGCTCTGCTTGGCTCCTGTCTGCAGTAGGAGTTTGGACCTTTCCTTCCTTCAGGCATTTGGCAGAAGCGCCCTGGCACCCAAATGTGAGTCCTCCAGGCCAGCAGCAGCTGCAGCAAGGTGCCACTGTGCCTGCTTGCTGGTCTCTGACAGGGAGGCTTCTGTGACACTTCTGGTCCATCAGGCTCTTACACCCTACAGCTGCTCACGTGGTCCTTGTGTAGCTGTGATGTCCAAATACGTCCCCCAAAAGTCTTCAGGAGATACAATTGCCCCATTGTGTCTTTCATTTTCTCCACCATCCCAAAAGTGGGGTAGGCAGTGTTGGCACCATACCAGGATGCCCTCCTCCTAACCCACAAACTCCTCTGGGCACTGGCAGTAGCTGATATAACTGAAGTGCATCATCTGAATTTCTGAGGGCCTGCGTTTTTATTAGATTTAGTGATGCATCTTGAAAAAAAAACCAAAAAACCCCCACCAACTTAAAACCACAAACCCTAAACCCACAACAAAATTAGATGCCTAAATATTGATCTAAGTGACTGATTTTTAATATGGCATGCTGCCATCTGGTGGACAATGTTCCTATCTATCCTTTGACCAGTGCTGTGAAGAGGCAGGACAAGAAACAAAGGGGTGCATGGAGTTCAGGGGTCCTCTGCAGAAAAGCCTGGATGCAGTGCCAGTCTTCACACCATAAGGAAACAACCTCTGCAAAACCTGAGAACCCTCGCTTTCTCATGACAATGAATCCAGAAAATGTTGGCTTATTTTCATGAGGCCCTTGGGAAAAACATGAAGAAAAGCCTGTCTTTCACACTGTCAGGAAAAAAAAAAAAGGCACTGCAGTAGAGCAACACTGAGGTTGTAGCAGACTCTGAGCACGTTCTCCTTTTAGGCTGTCTTCTGGCTCGCTTAGTAGGTAGGAGAACCGCTCCTATGGGCAAAGTCACATCCTGAGAGGAAGCACCTAATGAATACTCAGGCACCTAGATAAGGCTAAAATGAGCTCCAGAGAATGATGTGTTTAGGGAAATTTTAAATTACACAAAATGGAGTACTAAGATTGGTGGAGTTGTCCAGCTTTTGTCAGAAGCACCTTACAAGCACAAAATAGGATTCTGAAATCCAGACTGTTTCAACTCATTAGGAAACTCAGGTCACAGCTTGGGAAGTCTAGTGAATGGAGAAGGAAGAGGGGCATGGAAATTAACTGCTTTCTATTTTAGAGGCTGGGTGTTTATCCATTCCTTCAATTTTCCTAGCAATTCATGAAAATATGGCAATGGAAGTTTTATCAATGCTACATTTACTGTCCTGTGTATCAGGACTCAAGGAAAATGATTCATCTTTAAATAAATACAGTAGTACAACATGCAGGCTAAGAGCTGCTGTAATTCAAGAACTGCCCTAACGCTATCAAAAGGAACCAGAAAGAGACTTGTGTCTCACAGTATGTGTGTATCAAGCTCTTTACAAAGCATTCTTACATTTTGTCCTAAACACAGTAATCAAGTTTCCCACTGAGAGATTTGAAGATCAAGACTAGGGGCCAAATTCTGCTCTTATAGTTACATGTTCACCTGTGTAACTGACAGCAGAATTTGCCCTTAGGACTTTAAACTTGATCTGTTATTCGATGGGCAGCTCATGCACTGATCTGAGCACCAGAGTGATGTGCTCCTGTCAACCTGTGAATCAGAGGAATTGCTGCTCTCATACAGAGGAGGAAAAAAGCTCCTTGTAAATTGCTCTTGAAATCGCCTCATGCTTCTTTCTAGCAAGGATGGGCAAATTTAAACACAGAATTCAACACAAACTTAAATAATGCTTAGATATCAAGGAGACAGATGCCGTAGAAATACAAGCTGGTTGATGATTAATTGAGTTTGCCTTCCACTTAGGACACACTATGATAAAAGGAGTTAGTGAGGAGAAAAGAGAGAAATTTAAATGAAAAAATACATGAAGCACACATAAATATGTACATGCTGCATATAAACAAAGCAAATTTAGACCAGCTTCTGCATACTTCTACACTGACTAATACAGAAACTGCACAGAAGAGAAAGCTATTCTTTTTAGAAATGCCTTCATCCTATGAAACAAAAATGATCTAATATAAGCAGGATAAAAAGTTTCATTTGCTCAGATTACCTTTATAACAACTACAGAATTGTTCGTTGAATTCTACATAGATTAGCAACTTTATGCAAGGGAATACATTTCTCCAAATTTACTGCTTTGCATAAAATTAGTTAACACAGTTAAAATGTGTATAGTAGAAAGAGAATGCGGGACGTTTGAGGAAGACTGCTGAGTTAATTTTAGGTATGGGTATACTACCCTCAGTAAAAATTGGCCCCATTTTAATAGCACTTGCAATCAAGATTTACTGTGTTGTGTTGTCACGCAAGAAGTCTGTCCTGTAAGGAAATGTGTAGACTACCCTCATGCAGCCAGGCAAGCTTCCTTGCCGAAAACTTCCTCTCCTGGTTCGGAGCTCCTCTCTTTCCTGTTGCCTAGCTACTACTAGCCCATCAAGAAAGCAGATATAGGAGAGAGAAGTGTTTTCAGCCCGTGTTGCCCTCTTGCTGCTGTTGAGAGTGTGAGTTAGCTACAGTCATGCCAAAGACACTGCGGATTTGAGGCTGGGCTAACTTTTTGAACTTTGAATAAAAGTAGAATGTATGAAACTAACACCCAGAAGATGGAGGTGCTTATTTAATTTGCAAATCGTATATGATTGCTGCTATAATTTCTTAATGGGGAAATATGGTAAGAATTCTTTCCTGCAAAAGTTGGTCAAAAAATATTTTTGATGGTACTTCATGAGTATGCGATCTTTAAACCAGAGAGGTAAGCAATGAAGGGTTGTTACTTGTATGTGTTGAAGTAATGTAAATGACTTGGTTATGAACTGCTACTGTTCCTGCGGTGCTGTACTCTGCAGAAACACAGAAAAGTCCCTTCCTCAAGGTTACTTCCTGCCTGTATTTAAGAAACAGAAAAAAGACTAGAAAGTGAACACTTCTTTATTTTTAGGTGTACGGTTCCATTTTGACTAGAAAAAGCCCTATAAAACTCATTGCATTGATCAAGTCTGTTCTTGTAAATGTAAAACCAGACCATTTTTATTGCTCATTCACAATATTGACATCATGGCTTGAATGAGTAAAAAAAAAGAGGAAAAATAGAATATAATAAAAATGCTTTTATTATCTTAATTTCTTCTTTATTCATTGGCAAGTTATTCCATTTTCAAGGTCATCTGTTTGATAGAACACTTGTAAGGATATTCCTTGGACATATTTTTGAGGGGAAAAAAAATAAATTCAGTTTGTAAACAAATGAAATAAAAAGTGACAGAACGTGATATCAGACATGCAACATTTGTGACAGATGAAACTTGCAAAGATTGCCCACAGACTTCAGAACATCTCCTTAGTTATCCTCTATTCCTCAGGAAAAAATGCTCCTGGGTTTCCTTGGCCATTTCCAAAGTATCTTAATTCTAGTAACTTCATTGAATTTCTAACACTAAAACCAGTAACATTAATGTATTGTAAACTACTCAAAAGGTTGCAATGGACATCTCACATACTTAGTATCACATAGCTTCTCCTAAATAGAAATGTTCTGAATTAAAGAACTTAACATCAATTTTTCTCTTACCCCTAGTTTTCCTCTCTGCAAAGAACCTTATTCCTTTCTGAGTCTTAAAAAAACCCCAACCAGGCAACAATCACAAAAAAAAAACAATCCTGAGAAATTCCATAACTAGTTCACAAATTGTGGAGTAGTAGTTGAGGCTCATCTCCTAATCCCAGTTTGAAAATTTCCCATCCCAATTGTTTTTGCCATTTTAATGCCAAGCAGCCCACAACAGGAAAGGCATAAGATTACATCTTCTTTTAAAAGAAGATGTGATTTTAAAAGAAGAAGATGGAAACAGATTTTTCCTCTTTACCACCATCTCTCAACTGCCTCAACAGCTCCTAGCAAAGTATTGTCCAAGAGTTTGATCCCGAAGGTTAAAATGACATCAGGAATTACCCTTTTCTACCCTCAGACCTAAATCTCCTGAGCCTGTTTATATTTCTTGCCTACTTGCAACTGCTGTGATAAGGCCCAGGAAGCTGTGAACAATTTTTACCCATGTGTTAGACAGGAACAAAGCCTTCTTGTGCAAGTAGTTTATGGCAAGTAAATAGGTTCATAAGCTCTGGGAACACTGGCAGTGCTGCAGGCAGAGCAGCAGGCAACATAAAATAAATACAGCTAAAGAGTAAAAAAAATATATTTACTTTTGCTCCTTTAAGCTTTGAGGTGTTTGAGAAGGTTGTGAAAGAGAAGATCTTAGTGCAGAAGGACACAAAACAATCGACTCCAGGCAACACAGTTGCCTCACAGATGAAAAGAAAGGGAAATTGGATTCAGAAGATCCACATCAAAGGAGGCATAATTGTGAGGAACGCGATCCCCAAACGATTACGAATGAACAGAAAAAAGATCACATGACAATAAGTATGCTAAGAAGCATAGTTTCAATAAACATAAATAATTTCTCCTTTCACATTTTCAGTACTTACTAGTAAATCCTAAACAAGTAATGGAATAACCCACACACTGAAGAGACTTCAAAGGGGCATTTGGCAGATTTTAGAGTATTATTTGTCTCAGCTTGCACCCCACTTCTACTAGTAGTGTAAAAGCCACAGTCCCTAAAGCTACAAATAGGGCCATACAATATATAGGTTTTTTTTTTGGTTTTTTTTTGGTTTTTTTTTGTTGGGTTGTTTTGGGTTTTTTTTAATGAATAATGCCTGGAAGGCACAACAAGAGAACCAACTACTGCATTAAATCAATATTGTGTCTTGTAAAACATATAACAACACTAGAAAATAACACATAATCTGAGAAAAACCTGGACATGATGCATTTCTATCTCTATGAAAGGCTACAGAATGTAAAATATTTATTTTTTTCTCCTTTCAGTTTAAACCCTGCTTTCTTCTGAGATTACTCTCAAAAAAATATCAACTGAAGGAGTTAAAATAGAATGTTTGTAAATTGCTAGAGATGTGGACTCTTAAAAAAAACAAAAGGGATTAAGAAAAAGAACTGTGAGGCTTTTTGCCCATCCTCCATCAATAAAGTCCTATTCTCCTCAGCTTTGCACCCCACCCCTCTATCTAGCTTGTACAGTGTAATTGCAAAGAGATTTCATTGCCTCAGTAACCCAAGTATACCCAAAGGTATATACTTTTCTTGGCAGTTACTGCCATTTCTGCCTGTTGCTCTTCTTCTTTATGCAATGTTTGTAGATATATCTAATACTTCTACAGACCAGAGTCATAGCAGGTTCCCTAGTCTTTTTCCTTTATGTAAGAATATAGAGATTTTATAAGGTTTCTTTTCTATTTAGGATAAAAATTAAGACCCTTTGAAGCTTTAATAAGGAGGAAGATTAATATGAAAATTGCCCCAGAATAGTTCAAGCTCCCATGTGTGCTGTATGGGAAACTAGATCCACTGAGGTTCTCCTTCTTTCATGTGTGCCTCAGCCACTCTTCTTTGCTATTTTGTGATGGCTGTCTTTCAAGAGGGTCTACAAACTTCTTCATGCATTTATTGTAGCAAGAAGTCAAACTTGAACCTCCTACCTCCTAGTTAATAATCAAAAGCTCTGGCTGGAATGTTCACCTTGTGGGGTTTTTTTTGCAAAACAGATCTCCAACGAGAAATAAATCACTAGTCAGAGCACTCACCTGTAATGTAGTAGATTGAACACAAGCCCCCAGCATGAACCATGAGACAAGGGACTTGATTTGGCCTCTCATATGTCCCAAGTCAGCAGAACTGTCAGACTATGAGCTACTCTGAGATCTCCCTCTTGTCTGACTGGACTTTCTAGCCTGCAGCCAAGAAACTTTTCATGAACACATTTGTGCCAAACTGGTACGCACCAGCAGTTCGTGTCACTCTTGACAGACTGCTTCTTCCTTTGGCAATACCTCTTTGGCCAAAACACTCCTAACAGAGCACAGCTGTATGTCCCACATATAAATTTGGTTTAACCAACTGGTATCTACTGAACTAAAGTCTGACTGACATAAACAAAAAAGTTATATTCTCTTCTGTTTCACATAGATTTTATGCTGCACTCATTGCTGTGCTGCTGCCAGCACCGTGTCAGTGATGCATATATGAATCAGTACAAACCATTCACAAGTTCTATATTTAAAAGGCTCCGGATGTAGCAGTTCTTCCAGCCTCGTCAGATGTTCGGAGGCGGGTAGGCGTGAAGGGAGGGGAGGGAAAAGGAGTGTTCTGCTTCGAATTCCCACCAGTTTGTTTTGACATCTCCCTTGTACCGAAGTGGCTGGAGCTTACTCGGTGGCTCACAGAGAGTTGTGTGTTGCCAATCTGATATGATGACTCTGCATACATCGCCAAAAATTGTAGTGGATTTTTCAGCTCAGATCACAAAGCAAGCTCATATTTAATTTGGTAGCTACTATCGTTCCAGCTCTTTTGTGAGACGTTGCTTCTTTGCATGTGTATGCCTGTGCGTTACAAGGGAATGACAGGCATTTTTTTCAGATGCTTTGCCCAATAATATAAGATTGTTACAAGTATGTAGAAGAAAGGGATAAAGAGAGCTGTTCTGGTGAGAGAGCTGACAAAAGGAGCAACTCCAGCTCCCTGTACACTCTGAATCCAGCAGAAAGCCCTTCTGTTATTTTCCTGATTCCAACTATATGAAGAAAATAAAAACATAGCAATGGGGAAGGGGAGGAACTGGCAAAGGTGGGGGCAAGCAACCCAGGCAAGAGGAAAATCTTGGGGTTTTGTCCTCCATAGCAAGGGAATATGTTGAGGGTGTTGTTCAGATCTCCCTCTCTGCCTTCATTTTCTATTTGTACATTGTGCAGTAGCACACTCCCATGTCCTGATGGCATCTGCCCTCTGAGAATCAGTTCTGTTTTGCTTGTGCCATTATTATAGGCCTAGTGTCTCAGATACATGATTGAGTCCTGACTCATAAATAAGAGGTACTATAAATTTAAGCCACTGCCTTGTTTAATCCCCTTTTGCCCACACAGCGAGGAAACTGACTGGAATTTATTGCCTTGCGTATTCTCCCTGATTTATTCAGTCAGTAGCCTGCTTGCATTTTCCTCTATTTGACATTAGTTTATATCTTGTAGCATAATATATTTTCATTATATTTTAATATACCATGTGGTAAGTACAACCACACAGCAAAATTTGGGGATCTTTCTACTTGTGCTGTTATTTCTGATGTACAGTAATATCTACTACATGATGAAGACCTGACTCATAAACAACAGTTTAGGTCACTGCTTTATTTATTTCCCCGAACAGGATGGCCAAGGAACTAACGGCTTGGTAATTTATTTGACATTTGTATCAGGATAGTACGATCTATGCCCCTGCATAGGAATGCAGAGCTCATCTGTTGACCCAAGCTATTAGCAAGTGTAGGGATTTCCATTAAAACACTGCGAATGTTGTGCTGACTCAATTCTGTAGGTATAATCTTTTAATTCTGATGGAGTATGTAAAGTCTGTGTCATCTTCTGCACAGGTAGAAAGAGTTAGAGACCTTCCGAGGAAATCTATGAGAAGAGACAGGCTGAAGAAAAGAAAAGGTTGAGGTTTATGTGTGCAGTGTCACCAGTTTAGGAAGTCTTTGAGCACGATAGGAACAAAGTGAGCTCATAAAATCCAAGAAGTCTCTTCCTATATATTGTTCATTTTGCTTTCAAAATCACAATGAGTGCTGTTCATTTTTTTACAACTAAATGTTTTCTCCTCAAATTAATTTCTTAAAGAAGACAATGTGACAGCAAACTGATTTTCAGTGAAAACAATTTTTAAAATTTTTGTAACTTCCCCACTGTACAGATTAATTGCTGTTGCAAAATAAAAAACTAAAATGAGATGAGGTGCAATAAGAGAAGTCAAGAGCCAGAATAATTACCAGGCTTTCAAAAATTTATTCGTTAAAGTTTAAAACAGAAGCCATTTTCTTCCTTTCCGCGTAAGGGAGAACTTCACAGAGACATCACCAACAACTTCAGAATCACAGATGGGAAAGAGAAGACATTTTTTCAGAAGAGACACCTTTACAGCGCAAATCAGGTACCAGGGCATTAAGTCCCCAGTCCACACAAAGGTGGGGACTTCTCTGGGTGCAACAGCTGATTTAGTGTGCAACATTGGGGAATATTTTGGTAGAGGAGGTTTCAGAAGCAAAATAGCCTCATGAATAAAGAAAAGCTGTAGCTGAAGAGAGCCAAGAGGCCAAGAGCAAGGTCGTTCTGAAACTTGAAGGTGATGCACTCACACCGTTATTGAGGTTGGTCCTATATCCCCCCTGGGTTCCCTGTGAGCTTTCACCATAATGCAGATAAGGCAATTGCCTCCTAAGGTTAATGCCCCAAACTAAGCTACATGACAACATTTAGTAACTTCAGGTCTTGTTTCCAGCCTTGTACAGGACAAGTGGCTGCCATAGTTCTGGCTGTAGTTCCTGCAAGTATCTGCAAAGAATAATTGTTGGAATGATTTTGGAGAAAATGATGCAAGCGCAAGCTTGGGAATATGGAGTGTACATCCTATGCTGAACCAGAAACTTTATCCTAAGACAGCCCTGACCACTAGGCTCTTAGATATTCTGGGACATTCCAGAAACTGAGTTTCTGCTTCCATTCAGCTTTCCTGCCTGCCTAAGCTTATATCCTGGGCTAAAAATATCCATGTTAAAATAATGCCATTAAGAACCTTCATACTCTTGTTTAATGTTCTGGCTTCAAGAAATTAACATATTCTGTACACATGAAAATGACTTCACTTGAAAATGCTTGATCAACTCGGGTCAAAAATAGCTGATTAGTTGCAAAAGGTATGTGTTTTGATAGCAATATGTAAAATTAAGGTTGCAAGCATTAGGTCATGATTAGTTCAATGAAAAACCACCACAGCTGAAAAGGAATAATCTAATTGCCTATCAAACCTGAGTAATCTACCATTTACTTGTTTTCAGCAAAGCAAAATTTGAGCTGATGTGAGAAGAACGGTAGTTTCTCTTTCTAGCAGTTTTTCTAACATTGAATGTAGCATAAAGTCTGTACTGCAAATACAGTTTATTGTAAGGGAGAGCATACTGATGCATTGCACTAAAAGCATAGCAAGAAAGGTTTTAAGTCTCAGCAGGCCTAAGAAATATTTTTCATATGCTTGTTAGTGCCATCTTTTTTCACATGCTATTAATACTAGAAGATTTATGAAATTTTCTTCATTTTTCACTCTCAGAGTAATGTTCTTTGGACTTTGGCTGTTGAATCAACTTATCAAGATTCTCTGTTTCTCTTTGTATTAATTTATGCACTTAAATAGATGAAGTAGATCATATCATCCTCTTGTACTGTGACCTACATATACCTTCTTTATTTCCCAGACTAAATATGTTGGTACTCATACATAATATGTATGAGATTATGTGCTTTTTTCTTTCTTTTAACTATTTTGTTACCAGCCTTGTCCATCTACTTTCTAAATTTTTTGCTCTGACTTGTTGGATTAGATCTGGCTTGGATTGAGACAATTTTCTTCCAAGTAGCCTATACGGAGCTGTGTTCTGGATTTGTGACTAAAGCAGTGCTGATAACAAGCTCCAAAGGCATAGTCTATGCCACGTAATGTCATGCTTAGCAATAAAAACTGAATGAAGGTACATTTTGTGGAGGTGGCAATTGCCTGGAGGTGGGCTGGATATCAGCCTATTTGTGCGAGGTGGCAAGTGATTGCCCTTGTGTAATTTTTTTGTTTGTTCATTTATTTCTTCTTCTTTCCTTTGCTTATCAAGCTACCTTTATCTCCACCAATGAGTTTTCTTGCTCTTCTGATTCTCTGCCCTGTCTTGCTGAGTTGTGTGGTGCCTCGCTGCACCAAAGCTGCATACCTGTTGCACAACTGTCCTTTCTTATCTATTTTTGAGAATCCCCTAAACACTTGAAGTCCAACTGGGGGACAAAGAGCAACCAACAACTTTGTAAGCTTCTTGGTGATATTTTCAATCTTTCAAGCCCCACACATATTACTCTCAAATGAAAGGGTATGAAAACTATAGTGATTTTTGATTATTTTATTCCTTTTTGTCTGTTATGTCAAAGATCTGCAGGAGATAGCATGAAAGACGTGAAAGAGTTACTGAACCATTGGTTTAAGTCATGCTGTCAGCTTCTTCTCTTTTTCTGTAGTCTGAAATCAATAAAAGGATGGAAATTGAATAGGTTCCTAACTTACCACTCCACATGAAAATCTTCCTCTACCAGAACTGTGAAAATTAAAATTAGATGCTATATTTTTCAGGAAAGGAAAACATTTAAGCAGTGGCCTCTTAGACCACTCTGCATCCTTGCGTAAGAGAGGTCCGATAAATATGGTATCGTGGAGAAACAAGGACACCCCAGTTCTGCCATTTTGTGAAAAGGGATGGAGAAATTCAGAGACTGTGCAATTTTGTGACTACTATCTACCTACTTAAAACTATAACTTTCCTCAAACACTGCCATTAGCTGTTCTAGAACAAGTAATAAGAACGAATATGGACAGGGCTTGAAAGTGGCCTTACTGTGCAATGGCAAATGGCAAAAGAGTAGATACTCACTTCGGCAGAAATGTCACTTACTTCCACTTCATTACTAGAGGCTGAAAACCAGAAATAATCTGGTTTGCTGTTTACAACTCAAGACCAGATTTTTTTATTAAGTTTAAAGTTATTTGTGACTGTTTCAACTGTACCTGTGGGATTTTTTTTTGCTATAGTGATTACCCGTTTAACTCCTAAATGCTATACTAGGATTTCCAATACAGTAATAGCTCCTAGAGAGTCCAGTGATAATGAATCATAAACTCCCCTCCTGCTCAAATAGACACACACTCTCTACTCATGTCCCAGTCAATGTCTGGTCTATTATAACTGAATATTGCGTCAACAATCAAAAACTTTTTGTTTCCCAGAACCCATGTGCTGATCTTTCAAAGCTAATACAAAAGTGTTCGTATTCTTTACAGTCCGAGATCTTCCTAAGGATATGATTTGCAAATTTGATATTTACAGACTTTAAAAAAAAATAAAAATGTTAGTGATTTTTAAAATAGAGACTCGGCCACAAAGTCAATACTGTTTCTAAAATGTAAAATTTGTACATATTTGTGTTTGGTGTAATAGAATCAGCTTATTTAAAACATAGATAGAATGGCCAAAAATTACAATAGTTTTCTTGCGATATTTCTAGGTTTATCTAATAAAACAAAAGTTTTCTCCACATACTGGTATCATAGAACCATAGAATCACCTGGATGGAAAAGACCTTTGAGATCATCCAGTCCAACCATACCTGTCCACTATCCCTGAGAAACTCATCTATCTGTCTTTTAAGCACCTCCAGGGATGGTGACTCAACCACCTCCCTGGGCAGCTGTGCCAGCACCTGACCACCCTTTCAGTGAAGAAACTTTTCCTAATGTCTAATCTGAACCTCCCCTCACTCAATTTGTGGCCACGACCTCTCGCCCTACCACCTTTCATCTGGGAGAAGAGACCAACACCCGCCTTTCTACAACCTCCCTTCAGGTAGTTGTAGACAGTGAAGAGGTCTCTCCTCAGCCTTCCCTTCTCTAGGCTAAACAACCCCGGTTCCCTCAGCCACTCCTCACAGGACTTGTTCTCCAGCCCCTTCACCAGCTTCATTGCCTTTCTCTGGACACGCCCCAGCACCTCAATGTCTGTCTTGCAGTGAGGGGTTCAAAACTGTAAAGTTTTATCCTGTTATCCATTGTCTGTCAGTAAAATAAAAAGAAAACAAAGACACAATGTATGTAGTTTTATTAGGTAAAGATAACTGTGGGGTAGATTCTGCTGCCTTTACTAAAATAAAGTAAAACCTCTTCCCTGAATTTTTCAAATATTTGTAGATGTAATTAACTTAAGCATACAATAAGTCACTCCAAAGTCAGTTCTTAATCAGTCTGAGAGACTTACAAAGGAAATTAGCATTTATGAAATATATTATAAATAGTCTTATTTGCACATAGGAATCCATAGTAAAATATTTGGTTTGTGTACCCTAAGAAATGGAGGAATATTTTGACTGGCTGTTCATTTCATTAAAGATATTTTTTTAAGGAAAAAAATGCTAAAGTATCTGGTAGCATAATATTTCACTAATCATGCATTCTGTTGAATAAGAGCAAACCAGGCTTAAGGCATATTCAAATACATATATATTAAAAAGTCAAAATACACTATTGTAAGTATTATTTGTTCTAAATAAACAGTTTTCACTCCAATTCCATTCTATTAAAAAAGTATTTAGACCACACAATTTTTATTGCAAATGATTTATCATGATGAGCCGAAGTATTAGATGTATATATTCTTTATAAACCTATACAAAATGTAATGACAGTGCAATTTTCAACATGCCACCCAGTTTAAAACTCCAATTATTTATAAAGTTCAATGAAATAAAAATCTGAAACATTTGAAAACTGACAGGTCTATAGATTTACTTGTAATTATGCAAGATCAGCCGTTTTTCACAGAAACTTTCTCAAGATATTTCACAGTCCTCAAAACTTAACTCTACCACGTAGCCCATCAAGAAGAGAAGATCACTTTTTGGTGCTCTAGGGAGATTTGAAATTTGCAACCGTATTTTCAATGTCACTATCCAGAAAAGTAATTATTTAGTCAGAAATCAGACTTGAAACCACAATGTGGCCACTTACACTTTTAAATATTATTATTTTAGGAGAGGTTAGAGATTACACTCACTGCAGAACTGTCTTACTCTTTTTATACTCTCATGCCTTAGAGTTTCCTTTACTGTGAAAAGCTGCTGAGACTCTTTCCTAGTGTTATTACTTTCTATTTTTAACATGGAGGCCAGTACCTATTGATGTTGATTTATCAGACCCAAATATCTAATCAAAAGTTTGGGAGTCCAAGGTAAAAATAGACTACTCAGACCAAGATCATTTTAAGAGCAGGAACAGGGAAACTAGTTACAACACAGGAAACACTGACGTAAAAATCTGTTCATATCAGTCCTAATAGAGAAAATGATCAGTTTTGAAGTCTGAGGCAGAGAGATATTTGAGCTATACCGACTTTTTAAGAACAAAAACCTTCTTCTAAACTTTACCTAGAAACTTTGTCTTCCAAGTACCTCTTTTGCTATTTGGTTATCCCTCAAACTTGAGGCAGTGTTGAGTTGGTGACTTAAAAGGAAGAGTTCGAAATACCCTGTGTTCTGATGTTGATCACATTTATAAGCTAATTAAAAGGCTATTTTTTTCAGAGCAGCTTATTAAAGGGCATTGCTCACTCTGTATAAGCAAGTAATTGATGGTGTATGTATTATGTGACAGTGCTGGGATGATGTACGTTCTTGATTAACATACGTACTAAACCACAGAGGAACACACATTTGGAGGAGGTTTTGAGAAAGAAAAAAACAAATGTTCATGATGAATGAAGTAAAAAAAGATGATATTGCAAGTTATTACAGAATATGGGATATTAAAATAGTCACACCAAAACCCAAGAACTTTGAGACAATTTCCAGCATGGTACATTTGACATGATTGTCTTCACATAATTACAGTAGTAACTTTCCTTTCCAAAGCATGCAACAGCCTTGAATCTGGACCATAAGTATGGTAGTAATATCTCTTCTGATGCACTGCCAGTGACCTTGGGTGTGCTTTCTTAGCTTCAGAATCTGAAGCCTTGTATTGTTTATAACAAGAAATTCACTTTAAGTCAATTTTTCAGAATTTTTTTCAGAAATTGTTTTTTTATGTAATGAGGCTGACTTGAGACTATATAGGCCAACAAAAGTAGAAAATTAAATTTCCTGTGCCTTTTCTGTGATTTTTGCCGTCAAGATTAATCTCTATACTATACTAGTGCCTTGTTTGAAAAAAAGATTTGTTAAATTTAAAATGTACAAAATTCATAAAGCAAAAGCAGTAGAACTAATATGTTATTTACCTAGATTCAGTTGTGATCTCCATGAGAGAGGAAGAATAACAGAGGAGTCTTGGCCATAGACATGGATGCACCTGAGACACCTACCTCCAAGAAGCGTGTGTTTTCACAAGGAGGGAAATGCATGATTTTCTTGATAAATTAAGAAAGCAAACCAAACCAAACACCAGACATTCACCTTACATTTCCTCTATAGATTTCATTTGCAGTTTAGATATGACTACAATATTAGTACTGAGTGTAGGCCAAACAATTTGTGAGCCTATAAACTGTGATTGATAGATGCTGGTAAGAATGGACCAAAAGGTCTTGTACCTGAAAAAGACTTACCGAGTGGCTCATGATAGTTTATGATCCTTACACAGTACTGCTTGTTTCTGTGTAAGAGCTGATTTTATTACTTGGAACAAAGGCCACTGACATTTTTTTCCATAGAACTTATATATATCCATCAGAACATATTTGCATTCAGAATATGAAAAGCAATATTTAGGACTGTACGCAGATGCTGTTGAACTGAAGCAAAATAAATGTTTTCTCATGAGCAACACCAAGGTATCATGATAACATGGAGAAATGGGAAAAAGATATGAAGGACTGTTGAGTCTACATTAGCAGACCTACGTCGTATAGCCTGTACATAGGTTTTACTGACATTTGAAAATCATGATGGGACATATGATTTAAGGTGGAACATATCTCATTTGGTCAAAGATTGCGAGTTTGGGAAACTGTTCTTTACAATGAGGAACTCCACAAGAACAGTAGTCTGTGATATCGTTGAACAAAATAAAGCTTATTTTAAACAATACATTTTACTTTGTTCCTCTTTATTGAAGGGGTCAGTGGCTGGAATCAGATTTAGACCAGAAAAGTCTAATAGATTTCCCAAGCAGTCTATGAAATTCTCTTTATTGACGGTCTTCAGTCCCCAGAGGGTTGTCAGTTCTATTGTTTTAACCACTTCCATATTTCACAAAGCCTATAGTTCATATTGCTGAAATTTCCAGTGGTGGACATCCTCTTTAACATTTAGTTTTCATTTCAAAGATTTAATTGTTTCGTTTCACACTGAAGTTGACCCACATCATTGCCTATTGTAGGGATAAGATCAGACTTAATCAAAGTACTTTTTCTGAAAGTTGTACAAAACATTTAGTGATTGGACCTACTAACAGATGCCTCCCACAGACTGAGGAGCAGAAAGGTATTGTTCAGTGTAGGACATTTAAAATGCTGTTGTCAATTGTATGATATACCTTCATTTTTTAACATTGCATTTTTAAAAGTTTTCATGTATAAACATGAAGAAAAAAATTATTTGTCAAAAATTAGTCAGTTGGTGATTTGAGTATGTTCCTCAAGTGACACAAGAAAGTGATAGATGCTTGACTGTATGATATATAGGGCTTATATCCTAAGTAGCTTCATATTAAGGAGAAATTAGTAACCAAATCTTACAATTTGGGGAGAGGAGAAACAATGGATGTAGGAAGCAGATAATTTTTTGAGTCAAAGACTGTCTTGTCTATCTTGTCATTTCTCATAACAACTCGAAGTATTTCTAAACAATCAAAGCAAAAAGGTTTTTTTAGAGTCTTAGGAGTCCAATATGTATGGATTCACTGTGGTTCGGTTTCTAACTCCTTGTCTTTCCACCTGCAATCAGTACAAACATAATGTCCATGCCCCTCGTTAGTAGAAAGGCTAACAAGTAAAGTTACCTCAGACCCTCTGTGAATACAGACAACCTCAGTCGTGGGCGCACAAGATGCCCACAAAATGAGTGATCCACCACAGTCACAGATAACAGGAAGTATTTTGAATCTCTTTTAGGCAGAACACACTGTTGCAGAACTTCTTCAGCTCTGGAGCTGAAGTGTTTGTTCTTCCACATGTTCTCTCCCTAGATTAAGAAATCTGTATTTCCTTCATTGACAGGAGCATCACAGGCTATATTGTGTGTTTATATATACATACTTCCAGAAAGAAAATTTCTATAAATTTCTTTTAGAATACTGTCAGAAGAGCTCTATTTAGAGACCCGTAGTAGTCCATGATACTAAAGTTGTATGCAATGCTTTCAAAATGTGCTCCTTCAGTTTTTGCAAATCTGTTTACATGCGAATGCAATTCTTTCACGAGAAAAAAACCACTACTTTCTTTCATTGAAATATCACCAGCATACCAAGATGCCACAGCAGTCATGAATAGTAATGTTGACAGATATGTGGACAGATTATATATAAACATGTGTATCCGTAACTGTGTGCACAGTGAAGGCTGTGATTTAGTTTTCAATTCCACTAGCCGTGTCCCATCATTCCCACGAGACTCACTGATCACTCAGGGCTGCATTTTGGGGTGATTGGTCCATTTTTGCAACATCTTGCTATTTTAGAAGTGCCAACAGCAACCCACTTTGTATAACATTCCTGCAGTTCCTGCTGCATTCTGCTTTTAATGCTGGTCAAAGCTCTCTTGTTTTGATATCACTTGTGCTCAGTGGGCAGTCTAATCAGCCTGGTTGATGGCTCCCCTGATTCTCATAGTTCCCACTGTGCTCAAGGTTGCAGTATATTAGTCTCAACACAAATATGAACTTAAAAGTATACACGAAGTATTTATTTAGATAACACATGCAGAAGAATTCACATATTCCCTAACATAAATTTGTGACATTTATGTGAAATACAGAAAGGGATATCTGTGATATGCAGATAGACTCGATGATGAACTTACTGTTTATTGCTACAGAAACTTAGAATTATAGACATAAAACAAAGGTGGAAATATTTTCTAAACTGTATTGATGAGTCTATTTGTTGAAGTGAGTTCCTGAAATTAAATGTATTCCTGAATTTATAAATACCACAGTCACAGTTCTACCTATTTAGTCCATGAAACATCAATTTAAAAATCGCTTCCAAGTTCCTGATCTTTGGAAACCCTTGCTTTCCAGAGTTATTCAGTGTCCGTTTGGTTTTCATAAATAAAACAGAGAAGTGGGAAGGTTGGATGGGGCTGTGATTTTTGAGATATAGCATCATGATGCAAAGTGACAAACAGCAGGGCGTGTCACAGTAAAATGTTCTATACTGCAACATCGGGCAATGCTGATACTCGAAGAATCTATAATATGAACCTTTCACAAATCAGAATTGTCTGCGATATGAGCTGAGATTTGTTTTGATAGATTACAATTTCCTTATGAACAGTTCAGCCAATATTAACAAATGTAATGTAATACATTACTTACAGTCACAATACTACCACACATTTTACTGAATTCCTTTACAGTATTGCTGTACTATCAATCAGATTTATTGAGCATAAACAAGCATTTTGATTTCCTACTAATTAACTTGGTCCACCTCATGCCTGTTGTCAATGAAGTCACACTATGATTTTTTAGGTTTGACTCAGCCTTTCCAGTCCAAATAAATTATTACAGCATCTGGAATGTATGAGGCTTGTTCCCAAAACAGTTTCTGCTGAGTGGACCTCTGAAGTAATGGAATCCAATCTCTCTGATCAAATACTGAACAAATTCCTTTTCTGGAATATTATCAGGCCATTTTCTAGGGGTTGAATTCAGTTCCTCCTGTTCCTGGAGCACTGAATGAAGCCATAGCAATGTATCTAGGAACAGGGCCTATGTTTTTATTGAAAACACCTTTGTTACTAAAAATGAAAAGGAAATATAGAAGGAAACACAGACAGGTTAAAAAGAACAAATGAAATATTATTCTGAAAGAAAATTTGCTGGTATTTCTCAAATGCAATATCTGGAAAAGCTGTTCCGCTGCAGTTCTATCTACAACGGATATTAACTTCATGCATGAAAGCTGTATTAAAATGGTGTTAAATTAGTAGGAGTTGGGAAGTATGCAATCTAAAATGACACGCTGCATGACAACAAATGCCTCAGTTCTACACCAACTTATTTGCTTTTACATGAATTCTTATATTTGTTCTCCTACCCATTTGTTCTTTTATTTCTGCTCCTTTTTCCTCTTAACCAAATAATTCCTTCCCAGTGGAGTTCAGTAGGAAATCTCCAACTTACATTGAATTAGAAGTAGCAGTCTGTTTTATACATAAAGTGGTGTATAAAAAATGAAATTACACTCAAAACATAGACATTGTCTGCATGCAAAAAGGTTTCCCTCATTACGAGGATGAAAACATCTGTATCTGATCAAGATAAATTCCAATATCTCTATGATAAATTCCCTATCCCCTAGAAAAGAATACAAAAGGTTTGATCTCTCTATTGGCATTTATCTTCTCTGATGTAGAGGGATAAGTCAAGTGCAATAGTCACCAGTGACTTATTACTTCTCTCCTCACATGTGAAGATGAATGTCATAAGGGCGGTAAGATATCTTGTGCATATATTATTACATATACAACACTAGGTATGAATAAGGAGATATTAAACATTTTCTTTTCTCTTCTAATTTTTTTTACTCAACCTCGAATGTGGTTAAAGAAAATTAGAAGATGCCATAAGTTCACATTGAAATGAAAACCTTAAAATACTTTAGTACTTGTTTCAGGTTATGTGTGAAACAGTCATAACCTTTGTTTCTGTTTGACTGAAAATTGTTTGACGGAGGCACTAGTCTAGGTACCTGAAATTTATCTACTTGTTCCGTTGAAGATTTCTTTTATGATTTCTCTTTGATACCTAACTTTCTCTAACTCAGTTCTCCATCTAGTAAACCTGATATCTATAGCTCTTGCCTCTTTATGTGTTGTGCGAGTACATGGAAGACAATAAGGTCCAACAGCATTGTAATAGATGACATGTACCTGTCTTGGAAACATACCTGATATTTGACTGACATATTTTAAAATGTATCTAGAGATAAAAAGTTACGCACACCTAAGAATGTCTATATTGGGTCAGAAAAAACCTTTGTTTTTCCAAGTGTCTGTCTCTAAAAGTAGCTAATTGCAGAAGCCTAGGAAAGAGCGTCAGAACAAGGAGTCTCAGTACTTTTTAATGAGGAAAGGCTTATGGCCATGCAGAACTGTGCTGGACATGACTGAGGATGCCAAACTGGTGTTCATCCTGCAAACCTCTCAGCCTCTCTTATAAGCTCCTTACCCAAACAGTCTGAAGTGGTGGGCAGGGGGGTTTGGCTGCCTGCACATCAGGGACCAGCGGTCCTTCTCTGATGTGGGCCAGCTATGTTACTTCACTCACGCTGCTGAAAAGGGCCGTGAAGAAGCCTCCAGAGGGGTAAGAAAGGCAATGTTACAGATAGAGGTAGGCTGCTGAAATCCTGAAGGGAAAGAAATAATGAAAAGACATGGGGAAGCTCTGTAAGTCCGTAAAGGTCACCTGCTGCCTAGGACTGTGGGCAGCGGAGTGTAACTGTTGCTCTCTGGTGTTATGTAGTGATTCATCATTCACATAAGTTAACCACTGATGACAACTGTATCCTAGTAACTCTAAACCGAAATAAATTGCAGAAGCAAAACTAAAGATCATGACTTCGTAGATGAGCTACACATGTCCTAAACCTAAATCAAAAAGTGACATATTCAATCTTCCTACCAGGTTGATAGCCTGACACTTCAAATATAGACTAATAAAGTTGTATTGTATTCTACTGTAATATATCCATGTATTGTATATGTATTGTAGCATAAAAATGTGCTTGCTTTACTGATTTTAAAGCAACAAAATATTTGATATTTGTGTCATATTATATTAATGAAAACCACATAATATTTCACATAATCAACAAATATTCCCTTCAGCCTGCAAAAAAATAAAAGTTTATCTACTTGTTCCACTGAAGACCTCTCTTGAAGTGTCAGTGTACAGATATGTTCCGAAATACATATGCAAACTGTCAGAGAAGATTGCATGAAGACATTTATATAAACTATTCATCTAAACTTTGGGTGACTAATTTGCTGAAATTGCTATGAATTAATAAATAAGATTAAAATGATCAAATATAAATAATATTTATCCAAAGCTTCCTATAAAGGAAAAGGAAATTGCGGCATATCCTGTGTTTTTTGTAGTCACAGGGAGCACTTAGACAGAATATCATGGAGTGACATTCTGTTATGTGAAGTTCTCCAGAGAACAACAGTAAATCAAAGCATTGAAGACACCACTCTTCCTTGCAACATTCATATTTTTTAGAACACAGTTTCATTATATCTGATAAATGTAGAAATGTTTTCAGAATGCCATTGCGTGAAGGATAGATACATATGCTTTGTAATATGTAAAGGGCAGAGTTTAAATTAAAATCCCATTAATTTATTTGGAGCAAGGGTTTTGTTCTATGATAACATATTAGAACAATAAAGCTGGTGTAACGAGACACTAAATGGTATTCATATATTTATACAAATACATATTCTTTAACAGAGTTCATACACTTTGTCAGAATGAATGCAGAAATTGTTGGCCAACCGTTTCCTATACCACTTTGATAACATTCAGTTTGCATAGCTAATACGTGCAATAGTGATTGAGGTACCCACGAGGCTGCCTTCTTTGATCTGAGTCTTTCAATACAAGAAGGTCACCTGACTGCCAGCAATTCATAGATTTTGATGTTCAAAATCCACTGTCATCATTATCTTGCTTTGCTTTCTGTGTGAGACAAAGTACAAATTTTCACCCAAATAATTGTTGCATCAGAATAACACCTTGTGGCTGAACTCAAGGCCAGGTTGGATGGGGCCTTGAGCAGCCTGGTCTAGTGGGAGCTGTCCCTTCCCATGGCAGAGGGGTTGGAACTGGATGGTCTTTAAGGACCCTTCTAGCCCAAACCATTCTATAATTCTATGAACTCTAGCTTCTTTTTCCAAAGGCCACACAAACTTGATTTAAAACAATAGGACTCTGGATAGTCAACTGTATCCTTTGGTGATACATGCAACTGGCTAATGAGCCTTAGTGCTAAAAATCTTCTCTTTATTTCTAATCTGAACACAACTAGCCCCAGCTTCCCGTCACTGAAGTCTCATTATCAATGTACTAGAATAAAGAGCTCTTTCTGGCTAGAAATCTCCTCCAACTCCAGATTCTTACAGAACAAAATCATGTCATCATTTAACATTCTCTCAATAAAGAAAATACATTATGCTTATTGAAATCCCGATAAAGTATGTCTTTCAGCCCTTGGGATTATTGTTAGTGGGTAAACAAAAGGAGTGAAGCAGATCCATGGCTTTCTCTTGCAAAATTTTTTTTTTCCATTTATTTTGTCTGTTACTTTCAGACTAAAATAAACCATTTCTCACCATAAGCATTTAAGTTGTGGCATAGAAATTGTATCTAGCACCGTGCAACTGCATTCCTTACCACAGTATGTTCCTGGCCAATAGTCTAATATTCAACTAAATGCAAGTACATGGTTCCTTTGATCCAATCACATAAGCCCAAATAAACAAGAAAGTCTTATTTTTGGAATATTTTGAAACCAGGATGTTGTTGGTTATTTGCCTTTCAAAACATAAAACAATCTTTACAATTAATCCATTTGTTTAAAAAAACCCCCTTTTTTCTGGTTAGTTTGAATAAGATTTTTCTACTTTTGATTTCTAGAAATTTGTCTTGTCTTTTTTTGGAAAAAAAACCCAAACAACAGACAAAACCCCAGGTCCTAAATAGACTTTCTATACATAAAATTTACTTTTTCTTTTAAAATATCATTCTTTGCAGTTGGAAGAATTGTGGGGGTTTTTTCTAACCGGTTGCAATGAGATTTGTTATAGGAGATTTGCATTTTTACTTTTCTAAAGGGTGGAGTCTTTGCACATATATTCAGTCACTGTTATTCACCTTCCAGTGAAAAAGGACGCTACAGGTATGAAATCTCAATAACTGAGACACAGGTAAAGAACAGGAGAATGTTGCCAGCTCACAGTAGAACAAGTTTTGTTCAAAATATACTCTTTCCCTAGGAGTAGTTGTTGAATGGTAGGAAACTGTTTCAGAAGACAAGTTGAGTAAGCTAATACTGTTTCAAACTGTAACAAAGCAGATATGATTTCCAATGCAGTGGCTGAACCATGTCGAAATGAAATTATAATATACAAACTACACTAGTCTACACCTAGGAAAGCAAAATAGCAGATTAAATTGTAAAATGTTACAATGTCTTTTAGAAGGAAAAAGAATCCTGAATTTTGTTCAATTTGCCAACTTTCCCTTAAGAAAATTTTTATGTTTCCAAATTTTCTACTTTTTTCTTTGAGTAGTGACAGGAATGTCAGCTTCCCCTCCTCTGTGATTCAAGCATTGAAATTATCTAAAAGCTAAACAAACTCAGGAAAACCTAATTTGCCCGTCTCTTGTATGCACTAAAATTTCACACTTTTTACACATTTATGCATTTTTTACACCAGACCAAAAGATATGTGATCTTCTGATATATTGGTAAAGCTGGTTATAACAAAGACTCAAAATATTTTGCAGACTTTCTGTTTCCACCGGATTATCTCAATTATTAAGGTAAGACAGAACTGTTAGAATGAGCCATGAGGCTCCAGTGACTACTGAAGTTGAAGGAAATATTCCTTTTACCTCATTAGGTTTCGGATTAGGCATTAAGTCAACAAGATATCATTGCTCAGATTTCTACATAAGAGGAATATTGTAACTCCTTTGGCTATAGCAAGGGAGTTAAGCCAACGGGAAGGATTTTTTTGTGACAACAGTACAGCTCATCATTTGTCATAGTACTGTGTGATTACCTGTGACTGAAAGCAATTTTCATACATTTTAAAGACCTGTTCATTAAACTCACTATTTCTGTGGTGCATTCTTAAGTGTTAGGAATAAATAGGAATTATAGGACTTACAGCAATTAATACTGAAGTGTAGCTATGCACAAAGTATGATATTCAAGCTTAAGTCTTTATTTTTTGTGAGGAAAAATATCTTTTCCTTATCAACACACCGTGCAGTCATGACTGTCTGATAAATATTATTTCTAAAATAAAAATTGCAGAAATTTTTTTTCCAAATTGAAAAATTCATTCTTTTCCTTATATCCTGATCAACTTTTATTTTGTAGGAAAATGATTCTACCTGAGATTCTCCTTTTTCTTTTTCAATATTCAAGCCAGAATAGCTGTACACATTTAAATCAAACATTGCAAGGAAAGACAGTGCCATCTACTCCATGTTTAAAATTTTCTGTGGCAAGCTCCAGAACAACATGAAGCAAAAAAGGTAGGTTATAAATCCCTTCAAAATAAGGTTTATAATGGAAATGCTGACAGACATTTAACGATAGCAGCAATAGCTGGCACCACAGTAATAAAAGGACTTAAATGAAAAAAAGTTCTGTATGCTTCACAAAGGCTTGTGGATTTCAGAGTAAAGCTATGTGCAGACTCAATGTAAAGATGGATGTTAATATACTCAATTCATTATGACGCTTGGGTGTCATTTACGGAAAATCTCAGAAACTCAACTTGCAGTCATACTGTGAAAGAATCTGAAAGAAGAAACACCACCTATCACTAGTATTTCCCTTTCTTTCCCTCATGATGAAATCATTCATCTGAGTCTTCCTTGTGCCTAAGTTTCAGTGCCCATAACAGCTTCCTTAATTATCATGCAAACAGCGGCCTTTACTCTGCATCAAAACAAACACAAACTCCAACTACAAATAAATAGTTATTGAAACCCTGTCACCCACTGTTGGATGCTCAGGTAAGATTCTCATTCATTCCCCAAGGGACAAAAAAGGATTGACAGGCACTGCTAGAACTATGGCCAAGTGCAGTCTTCATCCTAGAGAGAACCTGCAAGCTAATAGCTGGTGAGGTACTCAAAACAGCAGACGAAGCAGTTTTCTTTCTAAGGGAAGCATATACGTAGCTGCATTAGCACTCTTCTTGCAGCCTCCCGTTCAAACTAAAAATTAAAGCAATGACTTAGTCTTCTTTGGTGTTAAACCTTTCCTATTCATTCAATGGGCAACAAAAGCTAAAGATACTTTGCTTTTCCTCTCTTGCTTTTTACATTTCTATTCCCTCTTTTCTTTCCTTCCACTTGCTTTTTCCCTCTCTCAGTTTTTGTTTGCAGCAGTGCATTTGATTTGACCACTCAGAAACTCACTAAGGTGTATTTGTGATCCTCTAGCAATAGCAATTTACAGGTGAAACTATAGCAATTTATAGATGAAACTGTCCACTTACATATTACTGTCTGCAAAAAATAATGAACCAGGTTTCCCTCAAATAGCTCCACTTGGTAATCCTTTCATGTCTTTTCTGCTCCTGAGCCATTTCTGTAGAGCATTGTCTACTGGGAAAGAGATGCAAAGTGAAAAGGAGCAATTGTGTGCGTCTGTGTGTGTTCTTTCTCCATGCCTACAAAACCCAACCCAAACTGTCAAGGTGACAATCCAAAACGATAATCAAAACCACTTTTTACATTCCATCTTGTAACTGCCGCAGGCAAGTTTTAAAGGAGATGCTAACAAATCCCAAAGAATACCAGGTATTAAATATTTGATACGGCCGGAAATGTATACAATAGACATCAAACCTATGTTGTATATCTCTGTAATTTCTATAGCATAGGTAAACAACCATGTTTCAATAAAAAGGTCTTAGATGGGTATTTGGAAATCTACATAAAAATCTGTTTACATTTAAGAAACAACTCTGTTGTTTCCTCTTGCAGCTACAACAACAACAAAAAGAGATTTTGTTTGGGAATATTATCTCCCATAGACACACTACAAAAAATATTTTCAAGGGTGCCTTTCTAGTTGTTTGCATCTTTACAAGTATTTGCTTTCAAGGAATCTTATATTCATACTACAGCCCAGTGTAAAAATTGTAAGGCTGCTGATTTACAAAATAGTTTACACTCATGCCTACAGTCTGCATTTTAATTCTTTTCCAGGTCTTAGGTATTAAAATTCAATTCATTTTTACAGTGTCCTTCATAGGGAACATTGAGAAGCCTGCATAGAAAGAAAGGATCTTATGAGTAAAAGGAAAAGAAAAGCTCAGAAAGAGGTGTAAACTGAGGTTACTCTGCTTGAGAGAGTAAGAAAAATATGGCAAGCCAGTAGAAAGAGTGACCTTGCCCTCAGTCTACACTGTCAAAGAAAGGAGAAAAAGAAGTGGCTTGAAAAAGACTTGGTCACAAAGTAGGCTGATGGTAAACAAATGTGATACAATAGTGTGTTTAAAAAAAGTAGGTGAGTGAAGGAGTGATCCACTTAACATGTGTCAGCTGAACCACGTTAAATGCATCTATGTGCTTAATTCAGAGTAAATGTAAGATAATTTGATGTAGTTCAATAAAGTTAGTTGCATGTTGCATCCAAGTAGTTCACTTTTGTTTGGTGTAAAGAGCCCATGTATAAGCTGCAATTAGGAAAGTAATTTCCACACAACTTCAGACTACCGCAATGTGGAAATTTTTGTCTCAGCTATTTCTTGTAGACGCTTTTCACAATCATTGCAGAGAAATAGGTGTCTGGGGACACGATTCATCTGATAAATGTTAGATGTCTACTGCAGCGCAAAACCTAAGAGTAACAATTTTTTTTCAATGACTACAGAGAAAGTCAAGATGGTTAGTTCAGGTGTAGTCGTTTACCCTGGCTCAGACAATCCCACCCAATGGGCAACAGATGTAAGGTACCTTGTTACATGGAGGTAAGTTAATCATTGACCTAAAATCCTAGGATTAACAGTCAGGGGTGGGGTTCTACTAGGACAGAAAATGCTCTCTAAAGACAGAATCAGCTCTGCATCATAATCTTATTCATTATTTTATTATATAATTTTATCATTATTTTATTATTATTATATTATTATTATTTTATCATAATTTTATTTTATTTTTAATTTATTATTAAAGGAAACCACAAAGAGATGAAGCAAAAGAGAGACTCAGAGAGGTGAGTGGGCCGAGGTCACCCAAAGGGTCAGAGTCTGTATCTGCTTCAGTGACTTACCATTGAACTTCACCACCACTAAATGAAGGTAGCAAAACAGCACAAGGGAGGAGGAATTTTTGCAAACTCTTTCCCTCCACCCTCCAAGGCTTGATTAGTGCAGGGTTTATTGAGTATTAGGTAGGTAGAATTGAAAAATAGCTGTAAACAGGATCTGAGCGGTTGCTCTCCTTATTGTGCTGTGCAAAATTCACAAAAATGATGCTGTATGCCCCCTGCACATCATTGCAGAATATCATTATTAGGGAGTTTAAAGCCGCAAGGCTCCACAGTAGAGGCCCTTCAGGACAGTAACTTTACTCAAGTATAGCGCCATGGCAGCGAATACCTAATTGTTAGAGCAAAGTGCCAACTGTAATGAAGTGGTAGCAACTGAAGACCTTAGGCAACTAAAATTTCTTGCGGAGTATCCATGTTTGGGGCTCATGTGCAGTCAAGAAGGGGTCACTTCAAGAACTGCAACCAGCACACCCCTGTTGTGACTCTCTTGAACCTCCCTGGGATTTGGATTAAGATTTTTGCATTCACAGATGCCCTCTTTCTTATAGCTGACTACAGGCCTTTCAAGATCTTTTTTTGGCACCCTGATTTTCCCGTGTTGAACATAGCCTGTGGAGCAGAGCTGTGATATGTTCTCGCTAGTACAGCATTTGTGAGGGAAGGCAACTGTATTCTGCAGGAACTGGAGATTTCAAGGATTCTTCACACTTTGAATCTGATAAAGTGCAATGTAGTAGACAAGCCTGAAGGGATTCTCAGTTATGGATCACTGTAACAAAGTCTGCATTTAAGAAGAAAATGCACCAGCTGAGATGATAAAACAAAATGTTTCCAGTCACTGCTGTCTGAAGGACAGAAGAGTCTGATATGAACTGAGATTCTGAATAGGCATGTCATCTTTAGCTCAGGGAGAGAATAGACTTAATCAGTTCCTAAAAATACTGCCTTCCGCATTTCAGGATCACAGTTGGCTTCTGCTTAAGAAGCCTACCTCAAGAGTGAACGAACAAAGCAATAATCTGTTTGTATCCACTGGAAAACATCACCACGGACTGAGCCAACTTCATTGATTTTACTCATAGGCTTCGCAGAAACATGGGAGACAGGGGAATAGAAGCACAAGGGGCAAGGCTTAGTTTTGCTAGAGACCCCAGCAGGTCAGGGAGCAGAATAGATCAGGGAAAGACTATCTTCTAGATTGTCCCAAGAGAAACCGAACAGCCGCATAAAGCGATAGGTACAGCTGCTTCTAATGACCCACTGTGTACCGGTCTTCTCAGAAAAACGACTTGATTTGGCCACACAACAAGCCATACTTGAATTTTTACATCAATATTGCAAAGATGATTGAATAGAGCGATATTTGGTCAAAAATAATACTGGAGATTGGATTTTTGTTTTAAAGAGGCTTTACAGAAAAAGATTCCTGTGAAAGCCAAGCACTTCTTTAGTAAAAGTAAATACTATGAAAATATATATTTCCCAGCATTTCCATGACATTGGAAGTTATTGTATTATTCAATAACAGATATTGAATAATTAATATCCCCTTGGTTTAGTTTTGATCAAGTTGAGGTGGCCAGAGGCTGTGGAATGGAGGGACTCACAACAATGGCAGGACGAAGAAGTGTCATCCAAAAAGCTGCCTGATCATAGTTCCCAAATACCAATTTCCTGCCACCTGAAGAGAAAAATCCAGAACTAAATGTTTCATTTGATTTTATTTTCCTGCAGTGCCGGCCCATTCATTTGGGACTCAATGAAAAAGGAAATTATATATGTGAATATAAGGCTTCCCAGAGAGCTTTAAAATTTATTTTTAAAATTTGTATCAATGCTGTACATTATGCTTTGTTGTCAGCCACTGATATAAATTGCATCTGCAGTCCGAGAGGGTGGAGCATGACAGGTAGTGAAGTAGCATTTTAATTAACAAAAAAAAAAAGAAAATAAAAAAGAAAATTCTTCTGAAATATATTATAATGCATCCTGCTCAATAAGAAGCCACAGAAGGAAATTAAATCCTTTCTCTATAGTTCCTTCTGCTCAAGAAATAAACCCAGCCTCATATGAATGAACTTGCTACTGGAAGAGAGGAACAAAGAAAAACATTCCTATTATATTATTGTTTCTAAATATTCAGGTTGCATTATGACCCGTACATCTCAGTGATTAACCAAAGCTAGCAGAGAGAGATAGGTACATGTGTACACATACAGGACTGTTTTTTCTCCAATTGCTCAACTGAGACGCTCTCCTGTAACAAAAACAAACATACATGCATGAACAAAATTTAAAGGGTCAAACTAATAAGAAATATTTTCCTGCAGTTGTCAGAACTTGATTAAGACTTTCATTCTTTCAAGTATGTTAGTTTTCAGAAGCAGAAAAGACCTTTCATTTGTGTAGTCTGGGTCTTCTACAGAGAAGAAGCCACAGGCTTTCATGTGTTTGCTTCTACATTGACCCTTAATTTTGCCTTTCAGGGTAAGCAATAAGGTTTTCTTCTCAGGAAAAAAAAAAAGGACAATATGTAGATCCTGGAGATAATTATGGTTGATACACCACATCTTCCTCTTTTCTCAGCATTAACTACTTTATGTGTTCTGACACGCCATCAGACGAGGGACTGGGAAAAGCTGATACAGTTAGTTTACTGCGAAACTTAAAAAGTGATTGAGAGGGCCATTCTGTTGCTTTCTGCTGTACCTGGTTTTGTTTCATGATTTCCATGATTCCTTCCTACTGTTTTGATGAACTTCTTTGCAATCTAACTGTGTTGTCCCAGTTTCTCAGAGTATTGCATTACGATTGGTTTGATGTAGAGTTCTCCCTTCTTTCCAAAGATGTCTGTGTCATATAGGAATATATGTGACATGAAGAACCTGAAAACAACACTTTTCTGAACTTCTGTCCTTTATTGCTGAGTTGACTTGATAATTTCAGTTTTCACCAAGAGAAACATCCTGTATCTGGGCAATCAGTGATTTGAGGTGCTGATCTGTTTGTTACTAATGGATAAGTCAGCCCATTAGTACCAACAGATACTGATGTTGGTTACTTGTATTGACGCCAATTATAGATAATATTTTGACCAGTGTGTATTTTTATGTATTCTGTAAATAGATACCTGATTTTGCTAACAGTGAATTACTTTATCAATACCAGGAACTAAATCTCTGATGTTGAAAAAGTTTGTTTGAGGTCACTTTTGTCAGTACTGGAGCCCCTTCCTGAAACCTTATCTGTCTGGTCCTGCTCTTTGCCTGGTAAGTGTCGAGGGGCTGTCAATTCAAGTTGTTGCCATGTTGTCCCATTGGCTGCAAGATTATTCAGGCTTGCAGAGGTTGCATCATGTTTTTTATCACCAGAGCATTAGAAATGAACATTAGAAATGAACATATTTTAGGAGAAGTGGGACTGCTCTTCATTTATTTGAGAGTCTACTTTGAGGCTCCTTGTCTGTGAAGTACTTTCAAATTTGATGTTAACTCCTTGTCAGCTGTGTTATATTTCAAATTAATCTACAAACTGCTCATTTGAAGGAAATGTAACATTCTTTTACACAAATATGACCTCTAGAGGGGACAGTTATTTTAGATAAAGAACAGAACTCAAAGCCCAACTTTGCCATGCATCTGACTTCTGACTATACCTCATTTTATACATTTTTCTTTGTTCCAGAAGTAGGATAAAGGAATCTTTGCAGCAAATGCACTTGCAGTAATTATGCAAGTCCAGAAGCAAAAATAACTTTTCATTAATTTGATATTCTGGCTTTTTCATACAATGCACATTGAGGCTGTTCTAAGTCGTCAGAAAGTACAGTTGCGGTTCTTGAAGGTCACTTGTTTACCCCATAATGGGCTCAGTTTGTGGTAACATCTGGAACAAAGCATAGACAACCAACGGAAGTGAGAGCTATGTGCAGAAAGTCATGCAGTTATAATGATGGTTTAATATAGTAAAAAGCCTCAATCTACCAGCAGAACACAGACATATGCTCGTACTGTGAAGTATCGTGTAAACTCAGCCACTAATTTTCTCCAAGATATAAAATACACAGGGACTTATGTATACATGGTGCTGACAAGAGGTGATAGGGGTGTTTAGCAATAATAATATTGCTAATTACATTGCTGTAATAAAGATATAATAAATAAAGCTATTAGTTCCTCTGTAGCATAACACATCCTTATGGCATTGTAAACACAGATAATATGGCTGGCAAGCATCAGTTCTAAAGCATGACAGAAAGGTGGGAAGGCAGTCCATAGCCAAATGAAAATAAAAGGACCAAAATGTCCTTTCAGTCTGTCGCTATATGGCTTTTTCAACTTTGCATAGAATTTTCTGTGAAAGTCTCACTGATATTACCCATATGATGAAAGCAAATAAGAAAAATATTCATTTCTAGGCTTCTACAATATGTTTGATGCTATTGTAAGGGGGAAAATTAAAAAAAAACAGCTGTCCAAAACTAAGACAAGTCAGTCCTTCAAACATGTCAGAGATATTTTTAAACTATTGGATTGCTTTCAAGAATTTTAGAAGTATTTTTTATCATTTTTTCACATACTGAAGACAGTTTACAAAAGATCCTTGCATGCATATTTAATGACCCATATTTGTACTCAAACATGCAATCATGTATAGTGAGGATGCTGCAGTGGCCGTGTCTATTACCAGTTACTGTTCTGAAGGTAGTGAATAGTACCATTTGTCTCTCTGTCAAAAAGCTACAACTCTCTGGTATCTGTACATATACTCTAACTTTTAACCAGAGTGTGCTTTGACCTAGTTAACTAGTCAGTAAACAGACACTTAATCTTGTGGTTGTGTCCCCTCCCCAGTGTATCCATGCACACTCGGTGAAATTGCACTGGGAGAGTTAGAGGCCACATTTCAAAGCTGTGCTCCTACTCAGTCGCATCTCCGGTGCTGTTTGTATATAAGCACTGCTTCTATAGGGATAACACAATCCAGAGCACATCACTCACCTTATTGAGGAAGAACTGCCGATCGGTTTCCTCACTACTACTAGCACCGTTTTCTCTGGTGCTCAGTAGGTCAAATATTCCACACTTTTTAAGCACTTCTAAAGGATTACAGAATCCCCTATGTGCACCTCCAGAGAGCAGCCAGAAAGGGTTAAACAAAATCAACCCTGACAATACTAGAAACAGTTCTCTCAGTGTGTGTTGGTTCACTGCTCCACAGGGCATAGCAGATGTTGTGTCTGGTAGTAAGAAGGGCCCAGGAGGTGTGAGCTGTCAATCACTTTTTTTCCTAACTACAGGCTGTGCTATGGATATGAAGCACGACTAAAACAATCTGTCTCAGCTGGGGTGTGTGAGGTATCAATAACCCTTGGCAGAGGTGTCAAGAGCCTTGCTGGAATCAAACTACCCTGCTGACCAGCTGCTTAGCAAGTTAACAAGGCAGCATTCAGTTCTCGCTGCCCTGCCAGTCCAACAATTAACACAACTGGAGCGGGGCTCTGCTGAAATGCAGGAGGAACCTCGTCCCATCGCCCTTGTGCTGGTGACAAAGAGATCTTTATTCAGAAGCATCCGTAATGACACGCGAGGAGTGAGAGAAACTATGGCTGAGAATGTGTTTTATTCTCAAATCAAATATGTGGATAACTATTAGCAATATGCAGCAAATCTGAATGAACTCAAGAAAAATAGATTTGTAAAGTATTTTTGTGCATGATGCCAGTGGCTACAGAGCAGAGAAGGGAAAAGAGCTCCAATAAGGAATAAATTGTGTTGAGAAGCTAGAGTAAGGTATATTTAAACAACAGCAGGAACAAACAGTATAATGAAAGAGTTCTGTGGCACTGGTAATGCAAACAATAGCTGTGTAGTGGCTTGTTACAATCATCCACATGGCTGTCTAGAGTATTATAGAACAACCAGGTTGTAAAACGAGCAGGCGACAGTTGGAAAGTCTTAAGCATTTTGCACTAGTGGGTCATGTACTATTCAGCCTTGTACCAGTATAAATTTGGGAGTAATGCCACTAAAATCAATGGCTTCTCTGTGGTTTAACAGGGAAGGATATGGCCTGTTTGTAGAGAATTATCCAATTTTCCATTTTACAAACTGCTAACTCCAGCTCATAGAGTTAATGTTTTTCCTGAGCCCCTAACATATTTTTTTGTTTTGTTTTGAAAACTGAATTACTTTCAAGTCTTTTTGTATTCTACATTGCTTTATTTTGCAGTTTTGTTCTCAAGGGCATCAACCAGTGATTATATACTGTTCCGTTCTGCAAAAAAAAATACATGGTGTATGGCAAAACATGAATATTAGCTTTAAACAATTTAATGTTGTTTGTCTTTGCTTTGAAATTCAATAATGCCATCAGCCCATAAGACCTTTTAGAGCAGAGTATTTCACACAGTGAAAGCTGCTTTCTACTACAAAAGCACAGCAGCTGTGGCTCCTGCAGATACTCTTAAAGACAGATATAATAAAACACTGGGAGGGAGTAGGTCGACACAGGAGCATGAAATGGACGAGATGAAGCCCTTTGTCACAGTCAAATAGGCTGTAAAGTTACTATAGTAACATACAGTATTAAGCTCCAGGTGGATTGACTTAATGTTGACTAAACAAAAAGAGGTTAACGAAAACCAAAGCAATAATTATTACACTCCACCAAATGTTTGCCAGGATGCTGTTATTTTGATTTAGCCAAGCTGCACAAAACGCGGTGTGGGTTGCGTATTGAGAAAACCTGTGAGACAAAAACAAATTCAAAGTTGTAAGAAAGAAGTGGACTGTTTTGCTGTGCCTGTGGCAGATACTGTGGCAAAATTCAGGCAAAAGACCATGAAAGAATAAAACTGTGTCAAATGCTTCTTTCCACCCCCTCCCCCCACCCCCGAATTATCCAGTTGCCCTAAGTGAGAAATGTGGAGAAGGAGGGGATGTTCAAAACCAGTCTGACTCACCTGAGCTAAAAGAATGATGGGTGGAAAACTTACATAAATTTTGAGACTAAACTGTCCCTGTCAAAACTAGCCCTTCCCTCTAAGAAATTTCCAGGAGATATTCCTCAATTACAAATTGTACCTTCAATATGAAACAGGAATTCATCCTGCCTTCAGCATTTATTTCTAATTATATTCTTTAGTGTAGAAAGGACATCCCTCACAACTTATGAATGGGATGCTTCTGGTTGCTTCTTCATCCCTCTCTGTTAGCTATGGCTCAAGGAAAGCACTTTTCCCTGCAGATAAAGCCCACAGTGGCAGAAAGGCTTGTCTTAGCTCCAGTGACCATTTCTTTCATTCTGTTTCAGCCTGGAAATTCAAAAATCTGAGGATTTAAGTGAAATTCATACTTTTATTCTGAAACTTCTGATCCTGTCAGAATTCACACCTTCTATCAGAACTGTAATCTCATGTGTCTCTGGTATAGTTAGTGAACTCCAAGCTGCTGCCCTACAAATCTTTAAAGGTTGCTATTCAAAAAGGGAAAGAGTTTGCAATAGTTCAAAATGAACAAAACAGAATGAGTCTTACTTTGATAAAATATAGTAAGTACAAAGCAGAAACCCACTTGGACTGTCACTACAAAACTGTCAAAAACCTCTCATCTATGCCATGAACTCAGTCTCAATAAGGCTTGAGTTAATACCACACTGTCAAGAAGAAAAGAAATTGTGCTAATTGCATTCAGGGCATGAAGTTTAGCCTTGGTCAGTAAAGAAAAAGGACAAAAAAAAGGTTTTAATTATCAAAAGCACGAGATGGCTTTAAGCTGTATTTGTGAATGTGGTTCAAGGACAACTTTTGGGAAATACAGTATATGAAGGGTGAAAGGAGGAAATAACTAGAGGTCTAATTTGAGGAATTCCTTGTGTTTACCACAGCCTCTTGGCTGGTAATACAGCAACCAGGAACACAGTATCTATTGAAAGATGATGGGAGGATTAAGCATCTAGCCAAAGCCTGCTGGCAAAAAACACAAGGGTTACTGATTTCAAGAATTTCTTCCCATAACTTGGCAGAAATGTAATGTAGCTGCATCCCAGGAAATGTGCTAAGGTGTGGCCAGAGGAACCATAATAAAACCAAGAGGCAGTGCTGAGGGGCTTCACTGGGAACAAATATCATTACCTGAAAATGTATTAAGTGCACTTGTTAAAACCTATTAGGGAAAGGCTTCTATTTGGATTAGATTTGTAGAAGTGCTTGGCACAATGTGGAACCATTAGAATGACAGCACTAGAGCCTGGTCAGCTTTCACAAGGGCAAATGAATACTGGGTACTCATGAAAAACACACGTGTAATGAGCATACATAAAAAAGTCTAAGCCTTCCTGTTCCTCTGCGGTAGTTCTGTCTCTCATTAACAGCTATGATGTGTCACAAACGATTCTGTGTCTTGCATGACCCTGGAGAACAAGATATTTGAGGAGTTTCTTGTGATTATTTGAGATGTCTCTGCTAAGTCAGTCTGCTAGAATGTCCTGAAGACCTAAAGTTAAGCAAAGGGAATACCAGAGAAATGGCACTGGTGCAGAAAATATCCTCACTTGCTTTATTCTGCTTGTAAGTATTTTTGAAACTGCATACCACGTTGTGACCTGTCATCTGTCTCCTAAACCTAAGTGGGACCTCAGACCGCTGCCACTAACAGGATTATCTGTATCTTCATCTTTGGCTCAACAGATTTGGCTTTGGCTTTTGAAGAAGAGCATCCAAAAAACTAACCTGCTCTTCAGAAAGCTGATCTAGGCACTGCAGACCCTGTAAAGATCTAGCTCATGAGCACAGGTGGGATGATGAACAGAAGGATAGTGAAGGCCCAACTCAACTCCTGACATACAAGGACAGTCTTGCCCAGCCAGGGCAGGCTGTTCACAAGGCACGAGCACAGGCCCGGCTGCTTTAGGTACTGATTGCCTGAACACAGGCAGAAGTGGAATTTATATGGAAAATGCATTGGGTAAAAAATCGACATGTGTATGAATCGCAGAAAAGATTTTATTTAAGAGTTCTATAGGAAACAAGCGTACTATTACTTCTCATATATTTTTACAATGAGGATAAGTGTCAACATTTGGAAATAGTATGTGGGAAATGAAATACATATATAGTTAGGTGTCTAGCCAGGGCTGTCCAGAGTACTCTCTCATGGCCACCCAAACGTATAGCAGTGCTCAAAGAGAGGGTGGTATAGCATCCACTGCAGTTATTGTACTGTTTCAGATCTTTGTGCTTCACAGTTGATGTTAATATGTTGCTCTGAACACTGGATATCCTGCCTCCTTTGCTTGTGGAGTCCCAGGCAAAGCTGATCATTCTGCTCTGTCAGCTCTTGGTTTCATTTCTCTGCAGGGAGCCATAGGCACGGAGACCAGGTGCAACTGGGGCTTGTCTCTAACTAGCGGGTACACAGCAAAGCTCTTGGGCAGATGGGCTATGCCTCTAGTCACCCACATGAGCAGGAGTGCAGCAGTTGTCTGCTTCTTTCCCTGAAAGCCTCTCTAACCTTCTTATGTCACCCAGGTTGGCTGAGGGGATGGGAACACTTCCTCGACTCCTCCTGCTCAGCTGGAGAATTTAACTTTTGTGTTTCACTGGTTTGAGCAGCAGCTGGAAGCCCACTGCGTGTTGTGCGTGTGTGTGTGCATGTGCGCACGCGCGTGCGTGTGTGTGTGTGTGTATGGTGTCTGTGCTCTGAAACACCAGCCTTGCAGCCTGCCCCTGGAGGGATGCCCTCTACATAATGTTACCCCCATCCCCAACCTTAGAAACTTCTTTCGGAAGATTCTATTTATATTCTCTGCTCATCTTCCCCAGTATTGAGGTGGCCTCTGCATGTGGTTGTTTATTAAGCAGTAAGGCTTAAGAGATAATTTCAACCTGAAGGTACTGAATTTTCAGAACAATTAAAATGATTGGTTTTTGCTTTTTAACTCAAGGAACTCACGTTGCTGCATGAGTCTTGCTTGAGAGTCATTATAAACTAAGAGACAATTTGAATTATAATCCTGATCCAAACACTACTGCTTCTGTGACTTTGGGCATGCCACTTAACCCTTCTGAGCCTTATTTTCCCTGTTATCTGAGACTAATGGTATTTTACCTGTCTCAGACCACAAGGGACCTATGAGGCTTAATTAATGTTTGCAAACTGGGTTGTTGCATAACATAATTAAATAGCATTTCCAAAGTTTAAAGAAGTAGAAAGTATTAAGACCCATCAGTAGTGTAGATGAGACAAGGAGTGAGAATGTCCTGATTCCCAGGACAGTGCTTAATTCTCTCAACCATATGGCTTTGGAAAGAAAAAAACAGCACAAAATTGTCTTCAAGAACCTTTTACAAAGTTCAAAAATGTGAATTTTAAAGCAAAGTCTGCTATTCACAACTTTAAAAAACATCCAAACAGAAATATTATTTTGGTTCTTCTATAATCATTTCTTTCTTGTTTCATTACATGAAATTGTCCCACATTTTCAGATGTTACTGAGCTTCCAGCCAAGATATTTCTGTTAAAAACAGTCCTTCACAGTCACAAGTCTACTCAGTTATAACATTTTTAATGAGACACGTTTATTTTCCCCTTTAAAATATAACGATTCTGTTTCAATTTTTTACAGTATTCAAGTTGTTATCTTGGACAAAGTAGAAATGGGAAAAATGTCCAGCAGTTTCATAGGGTCAGACCTATCAGATATCTCCTGTCCTATCACTGCTGTGCATAACTCCCACATATTACTTGCTCTAGATCTATTTTAGCTATAAAGTGGAAATATATCAAAAAAGTACAGAGGTTACTGTAGAACTATACCTTATGTAGGATTAGTGTGAAAAGAAGTACTAATAAACTCAAAGTACAGTTGGATGAAGAGTATAATTTTGCTCACTTAACTGTGTTTCTTCATGTTCCAAAACAGAAAAATAGAGCAAATTCAGATAAAGTTTAGCCATGTGTTTGTTATATTCCTTGGTTTTGCTTAAAAACAGTAGGATTCATTTCAGTTTAAGCCAGTAGGATTTTGAGTTAAAATTTTCACTTTTCCATGGACTTTCAAAACAGAATGGAAACTCCAGTATAAACATTAATTTAATTTAATTTCCTTTCTCTTTTTGTGCATATTAAAGGAAAAGAAATTTTGAAAAAAATGTTAAAGGAAGGTTTTTATGGTATGGATAACATAAAACAGTATGACAATCAGTAGCATTAAGGCTCACTTCAAAAAAATGTATGCTACAACTTAAGCTTATTTATTTGGTTTAAAAATGACATTTCGATTTCAAGCTGTTTCAAATTCTTGGAAGAGAGCAATAAACTGTAAAAAAAAGTTCTAAAAATTTGGATTTATTTTCTTGAAGTAAGATATATACAAAATACACTAAGAAGTTATTAAAATTAAATATTTATTATTATATCAGAATTCTGTGGTCACGACACTTCTTAAAAATAATGCAATTCAAATCCTAAGGGTTCTAATTTGTTTGACATAAACTCTCATAGTAAAAGGTGTATCTGAAAGGTTCAGATGGGACCTCACTATTTAGACCTTACGCATCAGAGAAGAGCCTGTGCATGCTCATGATGGCTCCTATAGATGATAGAATAGTTCACAGTCAAGGATATGGAGCTGCACATCAGGATCTATTGGTACCTCAGAGAGAGTCTTTGGAGAATGCCCACAACACAAGAAATGGAGAATTCATGTCAAATGTTCCAGCTATGCCTGATTGTGCCTGTTTCTTTCGAGGTCTTCTTTCTTTTGTTTTCTGCAGATTGACGTAATAGTTGGACTCAGGGTAGCTTTCCTGTTCTGCATGACTGAGATGAATAATTTCTATCATGAACAAAACCTTTACAGCCAAGTGATTGCAGTCTTTTGACCAATTGTTTATCATTTTCTTTCAGCAAAAAGGTACCTGTTAAGCCTGTCTCATCTCACTCTTGTGGTTAAGGCATCAGTAAGAAAGGAGGAAAATTCAGCTAAAAAGATCTGGTGCTTGCGTGTGTGGGAATAATTAACAATGTAGAGTATTAAGGGAGGCAGAAGCTCACTTTCTACTATGCTCCTGAAGCAAAAGCGCTAAATGCTCCCTTTAACTCTGAACAGCAAGTCCATAAGACATGTAGAAAAAAAGGTGAACGTGCTGGGCTAAAGCCACTTCTCAGCCTGGGGAATGCTGGTGCCAGCGCTCTCCCAAGCATAAGGTGAATACTCACTACACACGCATGATCTTGAAAAGTAGGGAAATATTCCAGCAGCTCACAGGAACCTCCTGTTGTCTCAGCCTAGGAGTTTCTTCTACCATTTTTGCTACAGCTGGCAACAAAATCAGATTTTTAAAAGATAAAATTGTTCAGATTGCAAGTCAAATAATGTTCATATGACCATGTGAAAGTACTTCACTTGTATAACATCTTGTATAACATATTAGAGTCTGTACAGCAGGGTGAAAGACACAAAGTAGACTGAAAGATGCAGCTGTGCAACACATCCTCATGATCTGCACACTAGGGACATGGTTTAGTAAGGAGACAGGCACGGCTGGACTTGGTGATCTCAGAGGTCTCTTCCAACCTAGTGATTCTATGATTCTATGATTCTAGAGCTGCACACAGCAATAGTGACTGCTTAGTGTACACTAAAGTTTTACATTTCTAAAAAGTCCCCACCAGCAAGGGAATCTATCGTTTTGTGAGGATAAGTGAAGGCAGCATGTGACAAAGGAGATGCAAACTTTTTGTCCTTGTGGAGACTCTGCCTTTGTTCCTTTTCATCTTGCATTTTCTCTTAATCTAAACTAAAGGCCTTTCAGATTGTGTGTATGACTCCCTTCAGGATTGCAAGGAAGTGTGTTTGTGGGCTGAAAAGGAGAGAAGAAAGCTTAGGTAAGAAAAATGCTGGAGCATTTAAAAATACTAAAGCCTGGAATCTGTGCCCAGGATTTTTTTGCCACCTCTAGAGGAAAATTTATCAGGAGTATGTTTATATTTAAACACGTGTACATACATACATAAACATCTAGACAAAATGTATTGATTAAATAATTACCTGAAAAAGTAATTGGCTCCTAGACTGCCAGATCAGTTTAAAAAAACAAAAAAGAAAAAGGAAAAAAAATACCTCTAGCAAAACCACTGCACATAGATCTAAGACAACATCAACAAATTCTCATTTCACTGGGATTTTATTTCACTCTTGTAGGCTTAATATCTCACTGCATGAACAAAAAATATCACACAGAAAGGGCTTCAGGCTTGCTACTTCCAAAATGATTCAACCTTCTGAGTACTATCAATATCATCCCTATACCCACATGGTTAGCACTTTCTAATACATTTGCTGAAAACCATTAATAAAGCAACATTTTTAGTCTAGTTCTTCACCATGTGTCGCACTGAAATAGGTTCATGTAAATCTGTGAACTGCGCGACAATGATCAAATTAACAGTCATTTCAGGAAAAAATGCCCCTCAGGCTGAAAAATAATTAGTAGTCTCTCACTCTATCTTTTCCTACTAATAAAAATCATGCTATTATTGTTGACTGTGTTAATAAAACACCTTCCATGACCCTGAGGTAGCTCGATGGAAAATATAAGGACTATTCCATTGTGCAGATGCACGCATGTTTTATTGAACATTTCTATTTAGCTTCTCATCAGGTAACGGCATTGCTTCAATGAGAACTTTTGTCAGAATGATGCAGCGTACAAGCTCGCTTCTTCCTGTGCAATTCATCTTGCTGAGGTAAACCCAAAATTTTAAAAAATCCACATTCTTCTATGTGTCATGAGCGCTACATAATGCAACAGCACAAGGATGCTTTTTTATCCCTTTGAGAACAACTCAGATTCATGTTAACACATGTATTCTTGCTTTACAGTATTCAATGCAGCTCAGATATGCAGCAGAATATATGCATATTCTTATAGAAAGTTTGCTTGCAGGATTTTAGTTTAGTCTGAAAAACAATTTACCCTGTGCTATGGCCACCTATTTAAGTATTTACCTTACTACTATTTGTGCCTGCATTTAACTCTCTAACAGTGTGGCAGATGAGCACAGTGTAACAGAAAGTTGACAACTTTACGAATACACAGTAAACATGTTGCCCACGGTCAGATTCCTGTTCTGCCATACCTATGGTATAGCTTTCCTATGTGTAAAAGTGGAAGGAAATATCTCATGTTAACCGAGTGACAGAAGTGTGCCAAATCATAGAGCAGTGTCCAACTATTCCCTTATGCAATAATGGATTTGTGGGGCCACATCCCAGGTCCTACTTTTGTTCAGTTTAACCGGTTGTGAAAACTATATAAACACAGAGATAGGGGGACAGGGCTTGTTTGAGTTTCAGGTTCATGAATAAGATACAATCATTCAGGATTAATTTACAGTAGCAAGCAAATAATAAGAGCTTTCCAAAATGTCTCCCAAGAGCACTTCGAAGGAAAGTACTCCCACTAATCTGCACTAATATGAAAGTCAGAATGAGGTTCTTCTGTAAACATCTTTCTGAAAGCATTTTGTGAGTAAGTGATCAGGAGTGACAGCACATACTGGCGGCTAAATAAATGGGCTGACAGCCTAGAAACACCTACTGAGGGCAGCAGAAAGAGTGTTACCAGTTTGGCAGTATTTGTAGCGGACTTTATCTTCCTTAGGATGCTGTGAGGTCTGCTCCTTGCCTCTGTATACGTGTCTGTGTGCGGGTGTATCCATGTACACACAGGTGCACACGCGTGGGAATGTATGGCCATGTTCATTATGACACAGCCCAACACTGCTAACCTACAGAAGGCTGAGAGGCAGCAGAGCGATTTAGTCAGGTCCTAATGACTTAGGAATTCCCATTTTGAAGGGATAGGACTAATGCTGTTGTCAAAGTTACGTGCTGCCGGGTGGACATGCTAGGCTCAAGTCTACTGCATCATCAACCTGTGTATGTAAGTACTCTGCTTTCCTCCGTATACATTCTCCATTATGATGATAGAAACTTGGATGATCTACCTTTCCCTCAGCTTCTGCATCAATATTAGAAGTAATTTTCCTAATTACATCTTTAAATTGTTGTAATGCAGTGATTTTTGAGAAAAAACAGCTGTTTTGTAAATTCCTATAATTCACGGGAGTTCTTAAAGAATACATAAAATCTGCATATTGTAGAGAATCATATTTCATATAATCATATCTATTTAGTCTTGTCTTGTGACTGAAGAAGGTAAAAAGATTGTAAATAGGTAGCAGGAACTAGATAGATTTTTGTAGTATTTCTCTAATGTACCCTTGCACAAGAATCAAATCCTGTCCAAATTACTTTTGTGATATGTAGATGCTATAAATAACATGATGAAAGAAGGATTGACCTCATTCTCTCCTTTATGTGAGTATATATTGTAATCAAAAAGGCTAATATATTACAAAAACCACCTTTTCTTCTCTTTCATAGATGAAGTTCTTGGACCAAGAACTTACTCAATGCCTTCTGTTGACAGGAATGTTTCTGAGGCTGTTGCACTTCTGCCCTTCAGAAATGACAAGATCAAATACTCAGAAGTCCAAGAGAATTCATTTGCCTCTCCTATAGCCTCTCACAGCTTTTTAGTATAGTGTTTTGGGTTTCGGTTTTACTTTGCCTCAGAATTAGACTTCTGGAATAATAAGAAATGCACATATTCCTGTGATAAAGCTAAGAACACTTCAGGCTTTGTTCCCAAAATAGGAACATCTCAAACATTATTATAAAACAAAAGTTAGTAAACAGCAGGTAACAGGTAAATGATGGTGGAGGAGGTCAATGACAACATCAATTTAAAGACTATAACTTGCTAAAAATTAGGATGACACATGTGAAAAAAAATGAATCTCACAAAAGGAAGGGAACAAATTAATTTCGACATCCATGTTTAGACATCTACTCTTCTGCAATGGGATAAGAACCTGCAATTTCCATGAGTAGCTACGTATATTCTTATAGAGGTGTTCCACACTTTGAAGGGTGATGCCTTGTGCTCTTGAGCCTATATATTTCAACATAGTTACAGACTAAAAGCTTGACATTTGCTTAGGAAAGGTGACTCATTGTGTAGTTATAGTTCAGGCCACAAACAAGAAGACAGGATGGCTTTTGAACGCCAGTCTTTCAGTCTTTAGCAGGACACTTCAGAATTAAAAGAAAGTCTGCAATATTCTTGCAGACTTTATTTTGTCTCATTTCCTTATGAACTTGCAATGATTGCTCTAAGGACTTATTAATTTTGTGTGAGTTTAGCACAAAAGGACTGGACCCCCAAGTGAGGATTTTTAGGGAAAACTGGTAAAAAGATATTAATGGAGATGTTGCCAGGAAAGAAACTATGCTCAGCCCCTATTTTTGAGCAATGTCCAGCTGGATCTGCTGATTCCAAGTAGCCACTGAAACTGACTTTGACTGAAAGAAATAACTGCAGTTATTTTTTCTAGCCCTCAGAGCTCGCTCAATTGAAGCACATATACACAAAATCTTCCTGCTGTGAGAAACAGAGATCTCATGCAGGCGCGGATTCAACAGGTATTGTTAATCAATGCAGTTTTTCTGCAGTCAATGAAGATATGACAATTTGCACTAGAATTCTGCTTCCTATTTAGATTTTCTGTGTTGGTGGCAGGTCTGTAAGCTGAAGGACTAACCTGACTTACCTATGCTTCACATGTATACTTTGCTGTATAACAAAGATCTAGGGCTTTTTAATCAGTCAAATGTTAAGATGCGCTCCAGATATCCTCCAGAACAAGAGCTGTGTTTTGCCTTCGATTTACCACAGTATGCAGCAAAAAATTAAGATCAATTGTTCTCAAGGAAACAGTCAATTTATATAGTGTTAATTACAAAGGAAATATTAGTGAAATTCTGTACCATTTGCCTGTTGATCATCTCTGAACTTGGTCCTATATTTCTCTGTGTAGGATGGACTTTTCTCTTGGTTGGCATATGGAGGAAAGGAGATGTTGTAAATGAAAATGTAACAACACAAGGATGAAAGAGGTGTAAAGCTAGTGAAATTCAGCTAACTGGCCACCTGCAGAAGCTGGATCTTCTCTCACCATGCAGAGAGGACTTACTTTACCAGCACTGACACAGCAGATAAACTGACATCAGTACTGACCTTTCAAAATGACAGGAGTAACTATTTAATTTTAAAATAATATTTCCTGTGCACCAAAACCACAACAGATGTCTTTCAGTATGAATGCTGAAAAGGAAGTCTTTTGATACATTTCTTATTTTTACTAGAGTGGCCAAATATCTTGGACTTAGAGCCTTTTGAAAATAAAAGCAAGAAGAAAATCATGAATATGTAATCGAAGGTAGAAATTAACAGACTATGGTTCATGTGAAGAAAATTATCTGAGAATTGCTTTCTACTCTGACAGAGATAGTATTGTAGAGCCACCAGAAAACAGTGAGGCAAGGCATGTGCTGCAAACACACCTCTTATTCTGTAGTCACTGGAAGTTTTGTAACAGCATTAGAAAGCTTAGCAACTTCTAAGTTAGTCCCATTGAGAGCAATGGGACCAGTGTAGAGTTAGCAACTTTGAAGAAATACAAGTTGGATCACTACCAATAAACACGGCCCCGTAATAGTACACTGAATTGATTCTCCCACAAAGTAGCTCATTGATTTTCACAACAGCTTGATGGATGCTGCTTTTTTGATTAAGTAGGAGAGTGTGAAGAACACCGCCTACGACAAGGCTGTTGGGACAGATATCAAAAGTTAATACTCAGTCGTAAGAGTGGTGAGTGTATTTGAAAGGTTGGGTCTCATTTCTCTAGGTAAACTAAACACTTAAGAGTTTGAAATCATGCTGATTTTCTCTTTTCCCAATCCTATCTAGATATTCTGATTTGATATTCACTTATAGAGCAGTCTTCTAGGAAGCCGCAGATACTGTGCGTAGAGTGTGCTGACTTGTGGAGAGAGAGATTAAAAGAGAAAAAATGGGAAAATACTAGTTTTGAAGTGACGTTGTGCAGAAGAAAGGCGAGCTTAACAAGTCGCTATACACCAGTAAGGACTGAGAATCCAAAATGTAATGAATTATTTTTAGGACAAGACAACTAAAAGAACATCATGAATAGGGGATAAAAGTTTCTCAGCATCATTCACTGATCAGAGAAAAGACCGAGCAATCACAGACTTCTGATGCAAGAAATTCTAGTTAAATAACCCAACAAGCAGCGAAATTCCAGATATAGAGAAGAGACAAAATGATGGTATTAATGACCTGTTCTTTACTTTTTTATAAGGTTCCATCATCTGTACTTCACAGCCAAGATCTTCAGCTCATATTCAAAGTTATTGTATCTTTTAGTGAGCATTAAGCCAGCAAATGGTAGCTTTTGTCAGAATTGTCTGTTGTTTTCTTGCATGTAGATGCCATAGTAGTTGCAATACCTGACTTAATTATAGTTGTGTGTGTCACTGTGCATGCCAGAACTTACATCTTTCCACAAAACTCGATATGCATAAATTCCATTACTTTAATCAGGGAACAAACATTCCTCATTCAGTTAAATCCTTCCCTAAACATTCATTGTAACATGAGAACTGCTGTACACTCGTATAGATGAATAAAGAACTCAGTTATAAAGTAAAATATGCACTGGTAGTTGAAACATGACAATGAATGACCAAGAGAAAGAGTCATTTCCAGTGGAAAATAGCATACATTGAAGCTTCTTGTATTGGCCGTGGCACGGTCAAACATTTATTATGGGGCATTAATTGACAAGGAGAACAATAGCAACTAACAATGTGAGGAGAGATGAAGATCTCTCTGTAACTTCTAGTATGACCCCTTTAGGGCTTTATCTGAGGGTAGCTGCTAAAAGGTCACAGGCATAATCTTATGTCTAGAGCCTCTTTTGCATTTATACCCCCTCCTCCCAAGAAAAAAATTATACTTCAAGAAGTGGTTAAAAAATAAAAACAAAACATAAGGAGTTGTGAATGTTTTAAAATTACCAGTGCTACTACAACTGACAATTTATTTTTATGTACCATGCTTGCTAAACACAAACAAGTCTCTTATACAATCCACAAACGTGTGGAAAAATCTTAGCAGTATTATGGATATAATTTTAGAAATCTGTATTATTAACTATTCTTTTATCAGCTGTATATGAAAACATAAGTGGAACACAAGTGCTGCTTGCAGGTGAAATAATATTGGACCAGGTTTGTTTTAATTTCAAGTTATTTTACTGAATTTACTTGAAGTACTGCAAACTAGGTATTTTGTAATTTTTAAAAGGATGTTAACATACATTTTTGGGCAAGTCACCATGAAAAAACACAGAATTAAGGTGATTCAGAAACTGAAATGACATTATTTTTCTCTAATTCATTTATCGTATTAAGTCAGTCATGTATACCCCATCTCCAGTCATTAACCATAATAATTTCTAAATGTTTTATGATCCACTTTTTAACTGCAAAATGCACAAAAGTAATTAAACCAAATTAAAACAATTATAGAAAAACAATATTCAATAACTGAGGTGCCAAAAAGTTTTACCATACCCTAAGGACGCAAAAAATTGCCCAAGCAGCAGTAATATTGTTCCACATGTTACATTTATTCCTGCAAGCTAGCCAACCTCAAATTAATTGTACTAACTTTTCTTCTTGGAGAAAATTAAAGATATGCTGTTGTCAACACTTGAGCACAACCTTGCCGACACTTAAACGCAGAGAAGGGTGTGACATCCTGCCCTGGCTGCCTTGCGCTAATTAATCACTCTGGTATTTAGGACCATTCAAGCAGACAAATTAATGGAGAATAATTAGTGTATCTTTGTTCCAGCTTGGCTTTGCACACCAGACACTCAGAGGGAGAGAGGGGAGTATGCAGAAAGTGAGCCATTAGCATGCACATAGTCACATAGTTTTGCTTCTGTTCAGCAAGTTCTGTGGAGATTAAGAGAAAAGCCAAATTAGCAGTCGTGTGACTGGGGTTAGGACAACTCTCAGTAAAGAAAGCACTCTGTTTGGGTATCAGCTTTCAAAAGCAAGTTGTTCATCCAGATGTTACCTTTCATAAAGAACAAAACACAATTAAAAACCTCCTCCTCCCCCTCTCACATGTGCACACAAAAGAAAAATGAGGGATTGTTCCTTTGCATTGCAAAGATTTATCTGGAATTCGGCTGCTGGTACATCCCAACAAGAAATTTCTACATTTTCAGCTTTCCTTTCCAGATAATTTTTGGTCAGTATTAGCTTTCACTGGGAGCATAAGGGATTATTTGTAAAAGAAAATATACCATGTGGTTATTGCAAGCAACAACACTTAAGAGTTTTTTGTACTGAGAATACAAAGTCCTTCAAAAATAACAAACAGTATCAGATCTAAATTAATTAAAAAATTAACAGCAAATAAAATCATGCATTAGCCTAAAGTATGAAAAAATAGTGATAGTTATCAAAAGGAACAATTATGTTAAAGTCCTTAACACAGATACTTTATAACAAAAAGATAAATATATTTGTATACCTCCCATAAAACATTTTCTGGTTTTCTTTTATAAAAAAAACTTTTGTGTCAAATTCTTCTGTTACTTGTTCTCACGGGATAAGATCTACAACGATTTGACTCACATCAAGAAGACGATCATTGCTAATTCAATTTGACATCATCACAAGCTAAACTTGAGGAACACTACTTGGTAGGACTGGACCCAAAATGAGCGCACTGACAGTCTCCATGGCAGTTCCCATGGCAGTCCAAGTCTTATTCCAGACATTATCATCAGTATCAAGTCTCCCATAGGTGCCAAAGTCCAAGAATGCATAACTCATTGCAAAAGCAGGACATAAAATGTCTTCTCATTGAACAACACCGTGTTCAGGAAGATTTAATATAACAACTAACTCCTTAGGCTCATTTGCGGTGAACAGGGCTCAAAGATAAAAATGTACCCTGGCTCACAAAGCACAGGGTCTTGAGGGGGTGGGTGTCGCTGAAAAGGATCAGGGAAAAAAAAAAACAAGAACGACCACACAGTGAGAAAAAACTGCCTGCACTCAAAAACTATATCAATCCTAATCAATCCTATAAAACCTTTGTTTTTCTTTTTTTTTTATGAATGAAGTAATGTGCAGGCCATAAAACTGTGATAAGTGCACTTTATTTTTATGCAACATGAACAAGAGGACAAGAGGAGGGGGAAGGAATCCCACCTGGGTTTTGTCACAATATGCGGTTTTATCACAGCACTACAGGGCTTCATAAACATGGGATATTTCTGTGCACAGTGTCCTGGGCTTGTTGGTCGAGGGAGACCACAGCTACCAAGACATGATCCCTCACAATTCCTCACCGGGGGGGAAAACAGAGCATCTCTACACAGCTTTCTACACCACCGAGTTACTGTGTTTGATAAGACCAGATGCCATTAGGAATGCTGCCATCCCAGGAGTGGGTTTCCTCGATCTTTGAAGGTGCCTAATCCTCATTAAAGGAAAACCCTGAGCGTAGGAGGGGCAGCACTGACATCAAGGCACCTGGCCATGACTAAAAGAGCTGGCCCCATATGTGGCTGCTGCTGAGCAGCAGAATGTAATTTAGTCGCACCAGCAGGAGCAGAGGTCAATGATTTTATATTAATGGGGATCACGACAGTTCTAAGCTGTGGCGTGCTTTGAAATAAGTGTTGTACAAGGCAGCAAAGAGAGCTCAGCAGAGGAAATGAGCTGTGTCACTGTCTCCTCATGCCTTGAAGCAAACACTGAAATGTTTAAAGTTGCTATAGACTTAAAGCCATAATATTTTACAAACAACAATTACCTGTTTTAATCCAAAAGCAAAATAGCTTGTGAATTATAACATATTCTGACATAATTTGTACAAAAATAAAAAATGAAAGTCATACAGCTATTGGGCTGCAATCTAAACAGAGGCAGAAAAGGAGGAAACACAATAAATCCTGCAAAAAAACTAAAACACATGTTGTAATTAATCATTTGCATGCAAGGATTATGGACATATGGCATTAAAACACAATGGATCAGTGAACAATCCCTGTCAATATCACCTAACAAAAATCACAGATTCAACCACACAAAAGGGTCCAAATTTTGATTAAAAGATCCTCTTGTGTTTCAACATGTACACTTCAAACCTTGAACTAAATTCTCATTTAATCAAGCTTCTTTGTGGGGATGTAATAAGAGGTCTTCTGTGGCTTTTTGGAGGATTTAAATTTGGCCTTTCATGTAAGTGCATGACACAGCAATCCTTTACATGGATCAATACTTAACTCAAGGGATACCTGAGGTCCTTAATGAGGTTTTCAAGGTGGGGGTTATTATTATTTTTGTTTATTCTGTTGGCACTGACAATCTGCTAGGTGCTGTTCAGATATGTGGTGGAGACATGGTCCTCACAACAAAGAGACTTCCTGCTCAGGGATGAGCCAGAATAAAAAGAGAAAAAAAAAATGCACCTTCCCCTACTAATTCACAGCAAAAATCCAGTTTACTCTTCTCTCAATATTGGTCCTAAAGTCTTTTGGTAAGTACTATGAAAGATATCAGAATCTAGAATTAGAGTCACAACCTTGTGGATCTGCTCAGAGATGCTGCTTCATGATGTAAGAAGGCACAAAGCACAGGGGTGGCTGAAGTGCAAGCGAGAGGGAATGCCAGTGGCAAACAGGATGGGAGACGTAAGATACTGACTCAGCAGTAAGGATTATGAACAATTTCAAAGGAACAGTTTACATTTTACTGAACGGTGGAAAATGGATAAATGACATGGCTAGGATACTAACCTAAGAAGAACTGAGAAAATATATTTTGAACGTAAAGTATCTGGGAAAAAATTGTACGGAGAACCACAGAGGGGAATGCTTCAATGACTGCTGTAAAAGAAGTTGGACACACGGAATTGAGAATTGAGGAAAGAACAGAGAAAAGGGTGCAGCAGGGGGTGGTCTAACATTTGCAGTTTCATCTATAGGTACAAATCACACTGATCTGAAAGAAGGTTGTGTTAGTAACAAAGGAAGATAGAAGAAGTTTTTAGGAAAATTACATTTTGACTATGTTTAGTTGTCTTGATGGAGACATGTAAGCTGGAAATAGAACAAGGGCAACTGAAGATTCTTATGCAAGGATTAAAGCATGATGCTAAACCACAGTAAATAGTTGATAGCTGGAAATGAGTGGCGAGTGCAGTATATAACTAACCATAATAAAGAAAGAGTACTGAAGGAGTAGGTAGGATAATCCCCTGGAGATAAGCCAGCCCCTGTAGTCCCAGGGTGCTAGAAAAAAGGGCCCAGTACCTGGTCTGGTGGAAGCAGAGCAAAGGTGCAGTAGGGAGACATTGACAGAGTACCCTGAGCTGAGGGAGAATCAGCCTGATCAAGCACTGTGGAACAGTCTCACCCAATAGCTGTAACTGAGTGTACACGCCTCTGCTTTCCTATTGAAGTCACAGATGCTTCCACTGACATAATTTCCGAGCACTAATAATTTCATCCGAAGTGATTCATGTACAATATCAGCAGACATATGCACAAGGTTTTGTGTATCAGCAGTGATATGCAAACATCACATATTATTTCCCCATTTATTTTGATACAAACTAAATACATGAGCCCTGTAACATATATCCTCGTGACAACTTGTTTGCTTATGTTTCCTTTCAAAGCTATTGCCCCAAACAGACTTTGCAAGAGTCCAGTGATCTCAAAGGTAACTGCCCAGGACAGAAATAATAGTAGTAGTAGTAATCATAATCATAATCATCATCATCATCATCATAATAATAATAATAATAATTTAAAAAAGAAGAAGAAAAAGAAGACGAAGAAGAAGAAGAAGAAGAAGAAGAAGAAGAAGAAGAAGAAGAAGAAGAATTTGAAAAATATTTTGGAAATTTGGAATTTGAAAAATAAATTGAGAGTTTATTTTAAAAAATGATTGATTATTAAAACCCATATCTTCTGTTATTGGTTTTCAATCTCTGTCAGGAGGACAGTAGCTGGGGTACAATGCAAAAGCAAGCTAGTGCTGATCAGTTGATTAGTGAGACCTTTGCATTCTATGAGGAAAAGACTACTATGAGTCAGGAACCTCCTTGATTAGGGGCAACTGAGTAGATTTCTTCTCTGAAGGCTCTGCCGGTGACAGTGGCTCCTATGGCAGCAAGGGCATGGTAGCAAGATCTGTACTGGATGTGGATGAGCATAGCAGCTGGCTTCTCAGTCATACCTGAGAGAGCTACTGCCACAAAATAAAGGTCTTTCTGGTCCGGGCTTCTGGGAAGCAACTGCCCGTCACTACATGAAAAAACTCTGGTTGTCTCTGACTGAGCAGACAGGCAGAGAATGAAGGCAGAAGGAGCCCAGGACCTGGAGAGCTCTGTTTAAGTGGGTTTTGCATTGTTGCTGACTGAATAGCAGGGCTGCAAGTCTCTGTGTCCGGCCTCTAGCAGGGATTCTTACAGCTATTAAGGTTTCAGTCTCAGAGAGAAGCCTTGCAGGAAGCTGAGGGTTGATCTGAGACACAGAACGTGGCTGCCACTGAATTTCATGGCTAACCCTTTTAAGCAGTTTTTAAAATGAGAATAGTATGAGCCTAATATAGGTGTTCATTAACTAATAATAAATTGTAATGGAACACCATTGACATCTATATGAGTACTAATCGGATTGATGATCACAGCCGTTACAATGAATGCCAAATGGATTCATGATAACGACACACTAGCTCCAGAGGACATATGTTATGCTGAGGATCACTTAGGCAGAAAATCCCAAGAAATAACAGGGTAATTCACCTCTTTTCCCATGATCTACAGCTACTGTGTGTCTCTTCTCCCATCTCCTGGACCATCATCTCAGCTGGGAAGTGATCTCACACCCTGGAAAGCAGCAGAAGGACTCCATCTGTGCATTGCCTTCGATGAGAGATTAGTGAAGAAAGTATGCACAGGAAAACATTCTTTAAGAACCATGGAAAGTAGATTATTTTGATGACCTTTTTCAAACATGTGCAACAATGAAGTTTTTTTTTTAGTACATAATTATTTAAAGTAGTGGTTTCATGATGAAGACTACTTTTAGAGATTTAGAGGAATGCTTGGATTTACAATTGTTTGCAATTTCCTAATTTATGAGTGCCACGTATTTTAATCTCTTTGCTCTTTAAGTTAGTTTTACATGCCCCCTTTTACTTAAAGTTATATTGCAGCTGTATACAAGCCAGATTTACTGTCTCAGACACAAAATTAACCTGTTCATGTTGCAAACTACAGAAAATGTAAAGTTAAATAATCTGACTATAAAATCAATTTAATGCCATAAAAATTGGCACTTCTGTCTGTTTTTTAAGCAACGTTTTCTCCATTTCTGCCTGGCTAGTTGATAGGCAGAAACATTTCCTCCACTAATGAACAGATTTATCATCTTATTTTTACTTTGAGTCTTACTACCACACATATTGCAGAGTACATACAGAAGGCCTGGTCACGGATTAGCACTGCACCGCCAATGCACTGTAGAAACAGAATAATGATGCCCTCTGTCCTGAAGAATATTTTTGACAGCTGCCTACAAGTTCATTTAAATGAATGAGAGCATCCGTTCAAGTAACTTGTGCCGCTTTTAAAAATTTCAGGCAGAATTTGCTAACGCACATTCTAAGTGAGCTTTTCTGTAAAATGAATATCATTATAATCCATTAATGAATAAGGGTGGGATCAAGTTCACCCAGGTTAGGCACTTAACTTGAATCTAATTTTAAAGCACCCAGTGTACCAATCCTCATTAGTAAGTAAGTGCTTAAATTCCCCTCTGCAGTCGCTGGGGAGTAGTACGTGGCTTTTTAATTCTTACTTAAATGAGTTAAGGCCACAAATAATAATTTGCCACAAAAAGACAGGAGAGGAGAGATCAATATCCTAGTTCCATGCGATAACAGGGAATTTTATAGATGTTAATGCACAGATAATCCCAGTAAGTTAATTGCTTTTGCCTGGTAAGAAAAGGCTAAAAGGGAAACCCCAGTGGTTCCTGTCAACCTGACCTAGAAGAGAGAAGTATGAATTCACATCTCAAACTTTTGATCACGCTCTTTCTGTGTGTATAGATATGACACAAGGTGACGACAGTAAAGGCAAAGGCAGGGTCTACCTCTTCAGAAAAAAACCAAAATATTTTTATTCTTAAGAAATTACTGTCTTACAATCATTCAAGATAAAAATTTTGCCCCTCCCAGATTTTTTTTGCTAGAGGAGTCACCTTTTCCACCTCACCCTCTTAAGAGAAAGATGTGAATTTAATTAAAAACGGTTCGAAACATTAGGGCCAAAGATAACAAATCTATAATTTTCAGCCCTAGAAGCACTGAACAATTCATGGTGGAAGAGACCTTCAGAGGTCACCTAGTCCACCCCACTGCTCAAAGCATAGTCAACACTGAATATAGACAAGGAGGGCAAATGCTTTGTTTCTTTGAGTCTTGAAAAGCTTCAAGGGCAAAAAATTTCACAGCTTCCCCAGGCAGCCTGCTTCACTGTTCAGTTATCCTCGCGACAAGAGAAATTCTATATATCTAAACAAAACCTCCCTCACTTAAAACCTTCCTCCCAGCATGACAGTCACCAACATGTAGCACTGCACCATCCCAGATATGTTCTACTATTCCAGATGAATTCATGAATTTACCACTAGCCCATTCAAAGGCTCCTTGCCCTTGAGCAAATGGGCTCATACCCCGGTTTGCTTCTGTCTACAGGCTTGATAAGAGTGCACAGTCTGTCATTCTCTCTGCAGGTCATTGATGTTGACGTTAAACAGGACAGGTCCTGAGGCAGACTCCTGAGGAACTCCACCTGTGCACTGGCACACCACCAGTACAGACTTTTTCATACACCCCGTAATTCATCTATCTAGACCAGAATGTCCTAATTTGGACACAAGGATGCTGTGGGACACTGTAATGAAAATTTTGGTAAAGTGAAGATAGATGACACCCACCACTCTTCCATCACCCTCAGACCTAATAATTTAATTTTAGAAGGCACTCAGGGATGTCAGAGCCTATTTACCCTTGGTAAATCCATGCAGACTGCTCTCAGTCATAACCTTATCCTTCATGGGCTTAGAAAAACCTTCAAGGAGAATTTGGTCAATGACTTTCCCAGGGATCAAAATGAGGCTGACTGGTTGAGGGTTAAATATCAGCAAAAACCAAACTCTTCCATTTCCCTCTTGTCAGAAATTTTAAAAAACTAAAATCAGTTGAAATAAGCAAATGCAGTAGTACACAATCTACACTCTTAAAACAAGTGTGAAGGGACACCATTTCATAGCTCTAGGCTATTAAACCAACTCCTCTCACACAGGAAAGTTTTTTAACAATTATAACTGTATTTGTTTATACTTTGCCTTATTTAACAGGCCTATGTAAAATACACGTCTTCCTACGCAAAGCAGTTAAAATTGAATATCGTGGACTTGATTGTCATCTATGGTCAAGAGGTTTTCTCACATATGCTAACACTAACAAAGGGCTTTAAAAGGAATATAAATTTTAATGTCATGGTGGGCCTTTTTGCTTTAACAAGTTCTTCTCAGAAAGTCCTAAAATAATAAGATGAGGGTATAGTTTGTTTTGATTTCAATATGTTCACAGTTTTTGTAGCATTATATTTCTATCAACTTAGTGTATAACTCACAAAATTAGCATTCTGTCTCATGACCTGATGTTCAATAACATTTTTGTTTATGTTACTAGTTGTATTGTCACAGTGGAAAATACAGTAGTGGAATTAGCCTAAACACAGCGAATATTACGCTTCATTCATCTTGACAAGAACATTTCAGAATATTAGAAGCAGTGAAAATGCAAAGCATGAAATATTCTACTGAGATAATCTGTGTCATAAATTTTATAGAATTATTTAATAACACTTAGTGTTATTAATGGCATCTTTGTAGTCTATTGCTGCCTTAAGAGAATTTTTTAAAAACAGCAAAAAGCACGTATATATTAATCACATATATTTTTGATACAATAGTAACAGAAATCTACTTTTTTTGAAAAAAACCCAAAACAACAAATCAATGTCTAAGTATCACAGTTTTGTGTGTAAGTTATTGCATAAACAACTCCCTGATTTTTTTCCATGGCTTGATTAAGTTTATGAGCAAAAAATGTATTTTCTAGCAGTCAGGAAGGTGGTTATGGAAAAAGATCTTGATTCTTTTTTGAATCAAAGTGCTCAAAATGTTCAGGGAAGATCTTTACAACAACCTCTCCTCTTGCCTTTGTTGAGTTCCTGTTTCACTTCTCTCGAGTTAGTATGAGGTAATTTACATTTCCTTCATTCTGTACAAGAAGCAACGGTAAAAGCCTCTACTCAGAAGTCCTGCCTGCTTGAGTGGTTCAGCCTGTTGTGCTCACCTGACCCTAGTACCTACCTCATGCAGCCTAACGGGCAATAGCGCTGCAGCCTGCTCAGGAGGCAGAGCTCTGGGTACCACAGATGGTCCCCAGACCATGGGTGCAGACCAGTGCTTAGTCATTTGTTGTCACCTCACTCCTCTAATATAACACCTGACTGGGAAAGCTTGTAACCGATTTTAAAGTGGCTCAGGAGGCAAGTTTTAATCAACCTTCATGGTTTCATCTTTGTTTTACAGTTAAAAACCAAAAGGTCTTGTTTTCCTAGTTTTCACAGAAGCTGGGAAATGCATAGACATGCCAAATGAGTACTGATGCACCAGTGCATGGTGGAGTCTGTGGTACACTCAAACTTGGGTTCAGACGGCTGGCTGGCTGGCCATGCTGAGAAGGAGTTACATGTGATGTTCTCAGCTGAGCAGATTCACACATTTCTAAGATCACAAGGGAAAATGAGACCATCTATTATAGCATTTATGCCCTATTTAATGCCCTTGCATTAAAACAAAATAAAACAGGACATTGCTGTGTGATGCAATGCTTAAAAGATAATTAAAGAGACTTCAGTTCTGAATTGTAACACATACCTTTACTTTGGGCCACATTTCAAGGTTTTACTCAAGACAATTCTGTCTTGCACACGTTTCTTTTTTTCTAACTCTAAATACCAGAGTTGAAATGTCATACATTTTTAGTGATCATTGGAAACAGCAGCATGGAATTTCATACTTAAAACATCACTTAAGTCACTTGACACTGATCAAATGTGTCCCCATTAAAATGACATTTCACAAATATTGCCCTATTAAGCAGTAGCAGTTGCTATTTGTTGCTGAAAAGATAAATCAGTTTCCTGGGAAAAGTGCCAGTAGATAGCTCGTATACTCTAGTTACGTACTGGATTCTTGATAGATTTGGTGAAGATGTCTTCATGTTAGTATAATAAAAGCCTATTATCAGTTCAACAGCAGAAAACTGTTTTCATTCATCAAGAAAATAGCAGGTTCGACACTAGTTGCCTTTTTAAGTGAAAGATTGGACATATGCTATGAAAAAAATTCCCTGCCGTTGCAGAGAAGGATAGCACACTCAAACACATTTTTAAATTTAATTCCACTTCTCAGTTCAGTTGTCAACCTCTTTACAGTAAATTATACGGTTACTATTAAAAAGCATACTTTGACTTGTTCCCAAAGTGATTTTTTAAAAAGTTTTAGCAAAATTCCTTCGGCCATTTTGGATTTATGTGAAGATTTCCTCAACTTTTCTGAACAACATAGTAAAAAAAAAATCTAGTTGTGGCTTCTTTCTTTCCCTGTGGAGATAATTCAAAAGTGCCTGAACTGCCAGATTTCAGATTTCTATTATTGTTATTTAATATTAATATTCCTTTCTTACCTAAGGTTAAGTGCCCAATTTGATGAGATGTCAAAACACATTATATGTCAGATCTTGTTTTTTTTTTTTCAAAAAACCCCATGATGTAACAGGTGAGAGGAACTGAGGAAGTGTGAATGATGATAATAAGCATTGTGACACAAGGGAGGACAAAGAAACAGGAGCAACAGATTCTGCTATCACAGGCATTACTCAGGGCTTGCTCAGGGAAATATGTAACAATTAAGAAGTTCCTTGTTAAATTTTATAATTTAATAGAATAAATGTATCAGACAATTTTCCTGAGAAAAAAAACCCAACCCAAACCCCAAAACAAAACCACGGGAATAAAATATCTTCCAAATGGTTCTGCTGCAAAATTTAATCTATCAGTTACATATGAAAATGATGAACACCTCTGTGCATTCCAATTGAATTCCTGGAAAGGAGAAAGGAGATCAAAATGGTAGAAGACACCTGGAAAAAATCACTCCTAAAAAGTGATGGAAAAGGGAAAAAAGTCATTACTAACAGGGGGATCTCATGGAAACTCTCAGATGTGTTTCCAAGGAGGAAAACAGCCACACAGGGATCAGACTTGAAGAACTTTCATTTACTGCACTGTTTTTTTCATCAGCAAGTGAAAAACTTGCTACCTACAGGCGCTTTGGAGGAACTGTGCTTGAACACCAGTATCTATGTTTTTGACTCTTGCACAGACCAATAAAACTCTGTTTTTTGGATTGTCTTAATGAGGAGAGAGGGCTCAAACGTCTGTTTCTGTAGCAATTCTAGACCCATGAAAGAATTTAGCAATTAAATGCTGAAGCCTCAGCATTTTAATAATTTTTTTTAAATGAGCAAAACTCCATCAAAATGGAGAATATGACCTTAAACATATTTGAAGTCCCATTTAAATAAGCTGTCATGTATATTTTGGCCTCTTTCCCTATCTTTGAAAAGGAACGCGACAGCTCTTGCTGATGCAGAGAGCCAGAGGCAGTGAGACAGCTTTATTCCACAAATTTTAACGAAGGTGTTTCTTTAGCAGGGAGAATCAAGTGCAAGCTACCACACACAGAATGTCTTTCCTCGGCTATGATTTGTGTAAGATATTTAGGAACAGGAGTAAAAAATGTGATATTGTCTGTCCATTATAAAATTGGTTCTGTGGATTAAAGTACACATTGATTGTTCCAGCCTAGGGAGTCTTTTAACAGTGAGAATAAAACTATTTTAAACAGTTTAAAAAGTCTGTGGTCATAGTGCCAAATTATTTTCAGATATGATACTGGTATTTTTTTCCTCACTGTAAATAGGTTTATTAGTTTATGATGAGTAATATAGACTGCAATCCATCGTCCTTAAGAATCGATCACTTACATTCACACCTTCCACTTGCACCTCTCCAAATGTGTAGAGCAAGGATGAGAAACTTGTGACAGATGTTAGACAGGGCCCACACATCCACCTCCCCCGGCCCTCACCTGCAGCATTTTGTTGGTTTGCCTATGCTGTTTGCTGGCTAACGCTAAGGTGAGTGGTTGGTGAGCACATGGCAGGTGAGGACAGAGAGCAGGACAAACCGAAGCAAAGACTGGATGCAATCCAGAGTGTCTGTATTGCTCTGCCTCAGTGACCTTCAAGCAGCAGATGCACCCTTTATTTTTATAAGTAAACATTTTGGCCGTGCTTGGCAGCAACAATAGTGAGGTCTGATATGTGGATTCTGCAATACAGGCTCTCTATTTTCCCTTCTGGAGAGAAAAAAAATCACTGCATTACCCTTCTACTGTCTCAGGACCCTTGACATAACCTTAAGGTGTTGGCGAGTCCAACACTACATATATTTCAGGCAGAATTAGGCAGAGGAAAGCTTTCCCTAGCTCTTTGGGCAATGCTTACTCTGGTCCAGGAGGCAACATTTCTGCAATCTGTTTAAAATCAGGCAGGTTCCACACCAAACAGCTCCACACACTTTCAGACTATGGTTTCTAGCTAAATCAATAGAAGCAAGATGAATTAAGAGTGACTGTGCCAAGTTTTTTAACTGATATAATTAAATCAGTTTTTTAAATGCATCTTTAGTTACACTGATGCGTTTAGATCAAATCTTGGCCATCTTCTCCCCCTCACATACTTTCAGCCTGAATCCTTATTGCCAAAGGGGCAATATGATCAAATCTGCATATTCTAATTTTTCAGAGCTCATAATATGAAAGTCTTTGAGAGTTGGTGGGATTTAGGTGCACAAGTATCTAAGCTAGTTTAACACTGTTGAATCTAGGCCAAATAAGTGCTTTTAAGTTTTCCCCTTAAGCTCTTTGGGCTTCAGTTTTCCCACTTCTGAAATCAGAGTTTTGAAATCAAGATTTATGGTGGCAGAAAAATATCAGCTGCCTCTCACACAGAGATCTTTCCTGCTCTCACTAAACTGCCATGAATCTTAATTCTGAGCAAGAGGTTTTGAGATCCTCACAGCTGAGGATCACTGTTTTAGCACCTTCTGCAAGCTGCAGGGAAAAAAAGAAAAAAAAAATCAGTACTGTCATTTTAAACCAGCCTGTAACATTTCTCTAAGAAGTTATTTGGGTTGTAGAATTGTATCACATCAAACCACATCAGTCATCTTTTCAGTGAAAGACAAGAAAAAATATACTATTTCAAGTTAAATATTAGTGTTTAACCATCACAGATCTTTGTCTATAGTGAATGAAGAGCTAATTATTTAAGAAGGAAACAAACTCTGAAATATTACATACCAGACTAGATCCATCCTCCACTTCCCAGCCCAGTGACTTTTCCAAATATTTTTATCAGACATATTTGTTCTATGAAAATGGAATGTAGCTCTTCCCAAAGTGCATCTACAAAATACATGTGAGAGTCAGACCTCAACTGGGATCTAAATTTTCCAGACTGGTTTTCCCATGTCAATATGAAACACACCATATTTTGTTTCAACATTCTGCATACTTGATTTATTCAACTTGCTTAGAACCCTCACTCTCCCCTGACATCCTAGATTTGAGAAATAATCACTCTCTGGGCCTGCAGCACACAGTTTTCTCTCATTTACCACACACACGAGAAGAGAAATCTCAAATTTAAAAATAAAAACAACGGAAAAAGCAGTGCAAGAAGTGAGGTTGTTTCTGCAGGATACTCCCTGAGCTGCCAGTATTTATTCTTGGCACAACATACACACACCCCCCAACTGCCAGCTGCCTTCGTCGCTGCCCTGTGTGCACACAGCCAAGGTGACTTGGGTGAGAAGCCAGGTCATGGACACCCAGCAGCAGGAAGATGCTAAGATGCCGGTAATGGGCTGTGCAACCGAATTCAGTTTCAGGTGATCACACCTAGGGAATGCACCTGGGGATAGATCTTGTAAGGTGTTGAGCACTCTGGCCCCAATCCAGAAAATCACTTATACCCATGAGGACTATACGCAAGTTAAGCGTGTATTTCAGTACTTTCCTGGATTCAGCTCAGATGGAGCAGTATTACTCCTCGAGAGCTTTTTATTCTGTGGCTGATGAGAACGACCTTCAGTCATCATAAGTATGTTCATTATTTAGGGTCAGAAAGAGGATTAGACAGGAAGGCTTTCCCTCACTTCTGATTTCCAAGGAAAGGGGGGAAAAATCCACTTTTCTCCTTTTCGAAAGCCGGTAGATTGCAAGCAAAGAGAACACAGTTTGTGCACTGTCTATTACAACCCGACTGTCTTGTCACTGAAATCACTCACACATGTCTGCTTATCCTGGGAAGGTGGAAATATTATTTCTTGATATGTGTTAGACTGGGGGAGATCATTGCTTTAGAAATCTATCGTCTGTAGTGTTCGCTTTGGATGTAATAATAAAACCACTTCTTCTTCAGTGTGCAGCCTTTTCTTTCTTAGTAGGAAACATGCACCGTCCAGCACACTGATGCCTGATTTCAATCCCCAGAAAGCTGCAAAGAATGGGAGAGAGGCCACATTGCAGTCCCTTGAATCTTCTCTGCATGTTACAATTAAGTTCCTCCATGTATCTGTCTTATTTACCCTTTCTTATGTTCTATTCAGCCAAAAATTTTGTCTTGCGGGATGGTTTTATGTATTGTTTTGTTTTAATATCTTAAGTGGAACATGTAAAAGTTATTATTTTACATTTTTCTAAAGAAATTCTGTTATATTTATTTACATATGGTTGGGGGAAAGTTTCTCTTGAAGCTAAAAATAAGTCAGTTTACCTGCAGGCAGTTAAAGCCCTCTTTTTATTTCTGAGTAAGAAATATCATTGATTCTGGTGTTAAATCAGTGAATATAAAACTACACGGCATAGGGCCAGGAAGATGAACAGCTTTAGAAGTCAGTGTGACCACAGTAAGAGCTGAAAAATCCGATGCTGAAACAGTGCTGAACTCAGGGAAAATGTAGCACTGATTCTCCCTGCTCACTTTTCCGTCTTTTTGTCTGTGATGGATATATAATAATTATATTTTACTAGAATGCCAGTGGAGATGGAAGTGCTGTTGCTAATGCAGAGGATTTAAAGCTATCAGAGCATCTTTAAGCAAATGTTATCTATTTTACCAAAGAAATCAATTACACACAGATTGCTTAAACCAGTGACAGGCATAGTAAGGAGTAAAATCTGTTAAGCAGAAAAGTTAGAGCCATCAACATGTACATATTCACATGATATATGATCACAACTGATCAAGAATTTTAGCCTACAAAAACTAAGAAAAAAGAGTAAAATAAGGGAAATAAAGTCTAGGAAAAAAACCCCTACACTTCTTCACTTTTATCTCTATATCTTATGCAGACAATAGGCTCCATCTTTCTTTGCCTCTCCTTTCGTTGGCATGGAAAAGAATTGGTCAGGACTCTACTATCTAGAAGATGGGCAATTTTGAGGGACCTTTGAGGGTTTTGACATTGATCAGTTGTTAATGTCTGTCCAAGCCTGGCATTTGTTAGAAATCACCCTAGATTATTTGTGCTCTGCCATTTGGGGGTATTGCTTTGCTTAAGAAAAGAATTTAATAGTGCTGTGGCCTCTGTATTTAATCATATTATCATCTCATTGTTTCTGGATACAAAACAATTTCTTTTATTTCTAAAAGAATGATTTATAAGATGATAGGCATGGTAGCACATATTAACAATTATAACAAAGCATGAATAGAAATACTGCTCGCCACAGAATCATTTGTCTTTTATCACAGAAGAATGTTTGCGCATGGTCTTGGTGGATGCGGCAACTTTGCATCCATATTTTCATTTTTAAAGAATGGGAAGCTGACTTCTCTACAACTTGTGAGAAAGCAGTGTGTAACTGAGCACTCGAGAATAGAACTACTGAAAAATTAGCTACTGCTTCTGAAAGTATTGGCTTTAATGTTTCATAAAAGAAAAAACATATAGTGAAAACTCCTTTGACAAAAAAATCCCTAGTCAGATTTGCCTCTGTCTTGGCTTTTGCACTGCTGATGCTCAGAGCATTAAACACCCTTACAGAGAATATCACTGTTCAAAAGGACTGTCAAGACTGTTAATTACTCAGGTGGAGTTAGCACACAGCTCATTAAACCATGTCAGAACTTTCAGTCCTTCTCCACTGTATCAGTCCCTTTAGGGGCTCTCATATCAGGATAATTTGATTCTTAAAAATACATTAATTCAGATCATACATTAAACCAACAAATTATTCCAGCTTCTTTGTAAAACAGGTCTGATCCAACCAAAATCACTATTGCAGCAAAGACAGTTTCTGTAATTAATATGTAGTGGGTGTGTCTGGTGCGGGCAAGGAGAGTTTGCAGGCTGAACTCTCCGGCTAGCACTTAAAGAATGGTTATTGCCAAACCTTTGGAAGAAATGTATTTCTTGAAGTAGAAATATAAAAATGTTTCATTACTTGTAATAAGGTTTTATCACGATGGTACAAAGTGTTCACAAAACCATAGTCACAACTGGCTTTAGCAGAAAATCTTCGCGTGGAACGTCTCACTAGATCAGCCCAAATTTTACAAGATCTGTGACTGAAGAGTAATCATCCACTAATGAGGAAGACCTAACTCTGTTAAACACATTTCTAAAATGATGCTTCTAAAATGATTTTCAGCTCTTGATGAATGAAAGTCATCATCACAGTTATAAAGTCTGGTTTGTTGTTTTTAAAATATGCACTCCGCAGAAGTCGAATGCCCATTCTTATCTTGTTTTATTGGAGAAAAATATTCAGAACAAAGTACAGAGAACATCTAAACGTGCAGACCACTTTCTCATCCAAAATTCTCACACTGGTAGAACTACAATAATTTTCAAATTTATCGCATCAGAATTCCAAGTGTAGTAATGCATCCTTTAAAAATGAACTTCAAGCTAAAACATTAACCGTGTTTCCTCCTCCTATAGGATAAGTGCTGAAATGTCACACACTATTGGGGAAAATGACCCGTAAGTGGTTTTTTTTCCTCCTACTGGAGCAGTTAGTGTGGCGTGCAGTGAACCAAATCAACAATGTGATTCAAGCTGTCTCTGCAGCGTCATGGTGAAAGAAAGGATAAACTATAAAAACTACCCTCCTACAGCTCTTAGTTCTTGCTTCCCACACTTTAACATCTTCTGTCACCTCTGGCGCTGTTACTGACCCATGCTAAGCTAAACTAAAGGATGATAAGTTTGCTGCCTTTGCCCTTGTCCTAAGGGGCTGCACATTATCCTATCAAGCATCAGAAGCCATTTCTGCGGGATATTTGTCAACCTACGAAGTCCTTTTAGAACAAATGAAATGGGCAGCGAATTACAAAAATGTCATTCTCTAAAGGAAATGGATGAAGGCTTTTGTTCTCCAGTAATAAATAGATGCCATAGGCTTATAACACTATTTTTGTATTACATTTGACAGGGTTACTATTTCCAGTTCATTAAGGAAACAGCTTGAAAACTATTTTTTCATATGCTTTTAAAAATAATGTTTTCCCAGTAATAAATATAAGCAATAGCTCACATAATATTAACTTCAACAACAGGATTCGTTTCAAGGCATAGTGTTAGAGAGTACTACATATAAAACGACGGGTTTTAAATATATATATTTTAAGGAGATAAAGATGCTTATTTAGCTGGCAGATGATATTATGAGCAATAATGCCTGTCTCTAATTTTAAAAACATTTTAATATTATTTTTACCTTTTGGTAAACCAATTTCCTTGTGCATGATGGCCTTATGGAACCTCATGATATATACACCATAGGCTAAGGTCAAGCAAAGGAATAATAACTCACTTCATTAAATGAATGCTTCAAAGTAAATCTTCTATGTTTAATAGCAGTAAACAGAGGTCAGGATGACACTCTCCCAGGCTTGAAAATACAGCCTGTGTGTTAATGTTCTCCAAGAATTACAGCTGCATCTCTGGATGACAAAAAGTTTGCTAAAGCATGTCACTGACAAAATATTTTACAGGGCTGTGACTGTTGTACTTTTGAATTTTTACAAAAAATTAAACTGAGCCACACGGAGAAATAAACATGGTGGTATTTTGTTACTTTCCTTTGCCATTGTATATTGTGATAAAATGCTTCATGGAATTTAAACTATTTATAAACACATAAAGTTCTTTCTGAAGATGGTAACTGATTAAAAAGTTAAGTGATATATGGCATATTCACAGTAGTGAACTTATCTGCTATGTCAGTCATAACATTTAAACTGTAAGGTGTATTTCTCTCATCATCCACTAATCAATTATTAAAGGAATATTTTATTTACATCAAAGTGCTATAATATTTCTTATGCTTACAACTTATTTTTGCCTGCAAAGTAGTCTTTAAATGACTGTATTGCTAGCACTACCTATTGTTCATTATAAGTGAACATTTTGTTAATAAGAAGAGCTCAAAATTGATTTTGCAGGAAGATAAATCAGTAAACCAGACCATTAACTGGTCCCCTGCTTTGTAACTATTTCACTAATTCCAGACTAATTATATGTAGATCTTTATTATTTAGATCTTTCCACAAAATAAACTGGACCTGGACCAAATGTAGGGTGACCAGTGAAGAATATATTGATAAATGCACTCCTTCATTGTAGTGTATTTTTCAAGACACACACCAGTGCACATTTCAGATTAGGCTCTGTGCCTTAGTTATCATTAGTCAGGCAGAGACAACTAAACTTTGCAATGAATAGCTCCCAGCCGTTCAGTACATTTCCTTTCTCTCCCTACACACCAGAGCTCTGTTCTTTCATGCATGTCCTCCCACCCTCAGATGAGCTCAGGCTCTTTGAGACCTGGAGTAGCTGGACCCTGCCAAGGTGTAGTTCAGCTCTCCTTTTAGTTGATGCAACTGGAAATATTCCCGGTTTTAGGCTGAACAGTTGAATTTCTTCTGCTGAAACAGAAATGACAGAGGGCTTTTAAAAATGATGAAATAATTAACTAGACAAAAAGTGTTTCAAGTGGATAGCAAGGTTTGATGTGACACTTCCAAAACACTCAGCTTTTAGGCAGTTTTTATGAAAATCTTTGAAATGAAGGTTAAACTTACAAAATGTTGCTGTAATGGAAGAGGATATTGTGATGGAAGTTCTTCATCTAGACAAAGCAGGTCCAGTATTACATTTCTTCCTCTTCCAGATTGATAAAGTGAACAATTTCTTTTCCTCTATGATTCAAAGCGAGGTGTCATCAGTAGAGAGAAAATAACCTAACCTTATGGCTATGACATTTTCCTGGGATGCTGGAGATTACCTGTTCAAAAATGCTCAGGAAGACCAGAGAAAAGACTTTCTGTGAGCTGGAAGTACTACATGACCATGGGGCTTACCAGATAACGGAGGAATCGCTAGCTCTGGGGGAGATAGGTAGCAAGCACTGACTCTTATTTCTTCGTTTTGTATTTCATTTCAATATCAAAATGAACTACCAAACTAAATGTTATTATTAATCCCTAATGTGATTTGATCTGGGGAGAAAAATAGGTTTTTCTTCCTCATTATTATTCTTTCCTTAAAGTAGGAGCCCCGTGAAACCATGTTCTAAGGGAATTTTTGTTGCTTCTGTATTTTCTGGGGCAAAGCTGCTTTCGGTGTTAATAAGACCTCCACACAGGCATGAAAGAGCACGTTAACTTCAAACAAAGGTTAAAACTTTCAGATTGTGCTATTTGAATTATCTTATGAAGAATATTATGTCATGTTAAAGGTTATTAGCCATGTTGAAACCAGAACTTCAGGATGCCCAGATTCTGTTTTTTTTCTGAAATACTGAACTTCCTGCAGCTCATATGGATTTCAAGATAGATGCCAGCACTCTTCACCTGTGAAAGCCAGGCTCACCAACTGGGATTTAGCTTCTAAAAAGATATTTTAGCAGCTATCTTCAATACACGCAATTTTGAAAAAAATCTGTCTTTGATTTTTTAACATTCATCACTGCCTGCTCTGAAGAGGTTGAGGATATTACTGTGTGCTGTCAAACAGCTGCTGCGTTTCACTCCAGGCATGTATGAAGTGATCACCATACAGTTTTTCATACCAATTTTGCTAGGTTTGCATAGTATTCTGGGATCCTATAGATGAAAGGGACTGTATCAGAGTTAGATTACTATTAGAGCAAAATCTGCACTAACAGGCTCAAGCTAATAATATCTGTCCTAACACTCAGTAGAATTTTGGTCTCTGTGAAAGTCCTCTTATATTAGTTATGCTATATTATGTGACTACCTGTTATAATTTATAACGGCCAAAATAATACCTGGTCCTTCGGTGGCTGATAAGAGGGTTTTATGTTTGATAGTACATAAACCCATGAAAAGATTCAGGAACAGAAAAAGACCATCTGCTACAACAAGCTTGCCTTTGCAAGCACTCACAGCACTGCTTTTCTGAAAGTGGAACTGCTATAATATTAGACAAGGCTGAATTCTTTATAGGCAAAATTTAATACAAACTCTTCAAGAAAAACACCCTGAATAGTAAACATGAAAAGCCAATTTGAGAGACATACTTATTTTACTCTGCCAGTCTTACAGTTTCTGTCACAATGGCCCTTAAAATGCTAGCTGTAATCCCAGAATCAGCTTTGGCTCTAGCAAGTCTCTTCCATAAATACAGAAGTGTCTGCCTGTGTTACAACTCACAGTGTGTGTTTCGCAACTGGCTGCTCACATGGCACTTTGATGGACAGGCCGTAACACAGGAGGTCTTGCAGCTGGTAAAAATCAGCGATTTGGTAGCTTTAAATTAAAGAGCACCTTCACATCTACCCTCGCATAACGGTCACACAAGTGTGAGAGATATTACCAGATCCTGTGGTTTGTTGTTCTTTACCCATAAACCCGCAGTGCAGGGTAGTTTCTCCACTAAATAAAAAAGACCAGTTGCTGCAAATGCACACACTCTCACACACTGTGTTTTTATACAGAACAGACCAGGGCAAATAAAACCCAGACAGGCACTGTAACTGTGTTGAGATTAATAAGTTCATCAATTATTTTTCTAAAGGTCATAGCTAACACAGAATAACTGGTATCATTTGTAACTAGTGTGAAACAGAAATCAAAAGTGTCACCATTTTTTAAAGCCAGAATTTACTTACAAAACCATGATCCATAAAATAAAAGAACTCCCAAATTAAGTCACAGTTAGCTTCGTGAAACTTTAATAATAATAGTAGCAGCAAAAATAATAATAATGTTTTTGCAGTCATACTTAGCCTTCAAGTTTAAGGTTTTCTATATGCTTGACAAACACTAAATATCTGAGAAGTGCAAGTCCTGCAGATAAATAATTTAAGGCCTGGACCACAAGCCAAACTAAGAAGTAGGACCCAAAAATCTCACTTCACTCCCATGCAGTGACCGTAGCACAGTTTTCCCAAAACTGGAGTAACCCACTCCTCCGCAAGAAAGGGCTAAAAAATGCAAAGGGTTAAATTATGGTAGTGATTTACCTGAACAACAAAACATTTGCTTCCACTCAAGAGCATCTGAGAACAATCGGTCTTCATCATGGCTGACAGTTATGAATCTTCATGACTTGTATGGCAAAAGGGGTAAAAGAAACTAATTTATGTTGGATATCACTTCAGCAGGCAAGTAGAAAAACGGTTTTCTTGGTTACTGATTCATGTACGCTGCAGCAGTGTAACAAGTATAAAAGCAGGAACTATTTCCTTCCTCCCAAATCATTTCACATCTCTGGATTACCAGAGGGTAATGACTATGCCATGAAATGAAGGTCATTTCTCATCAATTTCAATGAACATTTTACAAAGAGCGAGCCTGCTCCAAGAACTGCAGTTTTCATTTACCAAAACACCTAAAAAAAGCCAATATTTTGAGGAACCTATGAGTTCCCTTTGTTATTTTTAGCACAAAATGAAACTTGACTAAAAGCGAGTTTTTCACAGCGTTTGTCATATGAGCCCAAAGTGCAATTTTAATGTTATCAGACAAGGAGGAAACATCTACCACCTCTCCCAACATGTAACTTAAAGAAGTGGACATTATTCTAAGGATGTCATAAATCGCAGGTCACTTACAGACTCTGTTATTTTATGTGGGTCTATCAGTGGCAACAAAATTGGAGAAAAAAAACCTAAGGAAAACCCAATGCGCTAGATAAAGTATTTATGTTCAGCTGTGTTCCCCTAATGTTGTCACACACTGTTTTTCTCACAGTAACTCAACGCTACAGGGCTGTTGGCATAGAAAGGTCTCAGTTTAGTCAGCACAAAACATCCAAACAAGACTTAATCATATACATTACATGAGATAAACATTTACAAAATTAATATTGATGTTGCCTATGCTAGCAAGCCAACCTGCCAATGGGGGAGGAACGCACCACTTTGATAAAAGTAACAAAAGCTCTAGAGGCTTTGTGTGACTGATCCACTGACCTTGCTTCTACAACCAGGTGCTTCAGAGTTCTTTTTCTCCCTGATGATGTGCTCCTTATCCAACCTGAACAAAGTTTCACCAAGGTGAAACCAAGAATGAAACTTGTCCATTCAGGAGCATGAATGGTTTAAATCCTCCCAAAACTTTGTATAGGGGCTCAGCTACCCTTACCAGGGTAACCAAGCGCAAACAGTTGACAAAGGAATCATACTCATGGACACAGAGGCCAGAAAACACTACTTTTGCTGAAGTGCAATGAACATACTAGGGGTGACAGGGAAGAGAGACCTCCATGCACGTGGTACATCCATACAGATGGTATAGTTCAGAGCAGGAATGTGCTTCTGAATTGAATGTCTTAACTTCTCCTCTTATGCATTTTGGTTTGCATCATGTAGTGGTCTGATTGTGCCTGTATTGCTTTCCAAGAAAACTGACAGCACTCACTTAACTGCTTCAGTTCTTACATCCAGTAAGAGATTAATTCACAAGACCAGATGAGGTGTAGCACATAGTAAGACCTTTGCAGGACATACACTGCAGAAAGTCAGGTCTTCAGCATCAACAGTTTCATTCTACAGATTTAATCTTTCTGGGCTACATGACTTGCCAAAGGCAACACAGCTTCTTTGAGCCACAGCCTCTTCTGCTGCTCAACTCCCCCGATGTGCTTTACCACTTTGAAAATATATACAAAAGTATATGCAGAAAAAGAAGTGAGAGAAGAAGCCAAATAGCTTCAAAGAAAAATTAATCATAAGTTTCATCTTATCATCCTCTTCAGTTTTAAGATACAGCATAGCTAAAACATTTTATGTCAGTACTCACCTAGATGAGTATAAATGAGGAGAAAATGAAAGGTGAACTGTTAGGACATCTACAATAATACAACCACGTTTTCTTGCGATGCTTTTCCCACCCTTTCTCTTTTGTGATTGTTTTTTCACCAAATGGCATATCTCCAATCTCAATGGGGTTTGGTTGATGATGTTGTAGCCTTCACACCTGTGCAGTGGCTGTAGTTCTTCAGGAAAGCATCCACCATCTGCAAGATCCTCATTTCTTCCACATCCAGACCCAGCTCTGATTTTTGCTTGCTTCTGGAACAGTTAATTAATCCGCTTTCATTCTGTGCAAACTAGTTTGTTCGATCAACCCCAACTACTTGTACCCCTAATTAAACTGTTTCAGGTCTCCTCTACAAGGTGGAAAGTAAGCAGTGCATCACGATGGGTAATCCTACTATTTCTCAGTCAAAACCCACAGAGTTACTATGGGTCACATTCCTACAAAGATAAAATGGAGAAATACGACTTTTTCTGTGACAGTACACACACTGCTCAGTGCAAAAGAAATGCCACATATGCTAGCATTCAGTTTCCTTAATAGTTTAGTGTGATAGATAAGAATTCACATTAATTTTAATGGGCCTAAACTAATTTACACAGGACTAAATTTGGCCCATAGTAGCTGTATTAAATGTGATCTTAAAGTGATGTATTCAAAATATATAAATTAATATGTTTGTATTTCAAACAGATATTCTAGTGCTCAGCCCATTGAAAAGGTCACTGAAACATAAAATCCTGTTTATTAATATCAAAAAATAGCGCATAAGTTTTTAAATTGAGGAAAAAACAGCAAACATTGAAATTACTTCCAGCTACAGATGACCTGTCAGGTCATTTTCTATAGCAAAGAATGAGCAATGACTCTGTCATCCTGTAATGAACTACTTTTAATCTGCCTAAAACCATTTCAGGAACCCCTTGTGCATATTTACTTACAGAAGTCTAACTCTGTCCATCTCCAAATCTCTTCATAAACACCCAGTCTTCCAACAGCCTTCCTGATCTGCCTGCAATGCTGTAATTCATTCAGGCTTGCCAACAACATGCACTTTACTTATGTAATTTGAAGGGAAAGAGGGAAAAGAGATGGCTGCTGCTGATGCAGAACAGCATTTTTTCCCTTTCTAGTGAATGGGCAATAAAAGGCTTCCGAAGGCAGTCCAGGGGGCTCAACAAAGTATCTGAGCCTGGAAAAATACATCCAAGAAATACACTGTGATAAATAATAGGGGTGAAGTTTGGGGGAGGAGGGCAGGATTGGAAAAGGTTGCTTTTAATTTTATTTTATAGGGTTTTTTGGAAAGATTAACTCAGCATACACAAGAATAAGGGCTATTTTAAATAAGTATGTACATCTATGTTATACGTACGCATTGTACATATATGAATACATGTTTGCATGCAGACCAAGAGGCAAGTTTTCCTGATCTGTCACGTTATCAAGGAAATCTACTACTATTAAACACTGATCGCATGCAGTTATCCAAATATGCAAATTAATGCCTACACACACGTTTATACATGCACATACACACACTGCAACATCATCCGTGTATGAAAATAGCCCTGTAAATACGCTTCAGGATTTACACAGAGCCACTCAGTGAAAAAGCAGCAGAAGCCAGCCCAGCTCTTCTGCCAGGGAACTCTGCAGTAACAACCTCACTGAACTCCGTAGAAGCAGGGCAGTACCAGTGCGTCCAACGAGGCATCCTGACCACATGCAAACAGCTCGTGCAGAAAGTGTATATATGCATAAACTATGTACTTATTACCTGCCAGAGGAATGCACACATGCATATAGCTACATAAATCTGAAGCACAGAATATGTATGCTAAGGCTACAAAACCTGGCACGCTAGAACTCAATGGGATGCTCACGTTCGAGCAGATGAGGTGACTATTGTCTGAGCTTTTGTGTGCTTTTGGCTGTAACACAGGCAAAAGACTGACTGATCTTCCTTTTTAGTTTTGTTTTTTTATCTAAAAAGGGTGGTGGTATGAGGACTGAACCTCCACCAAAGTGTGGGAAAAAAAGCCACTTCAATCAACAAGTTCAGTGTTTTCCCAATTTTTGCCTCATTGCTGGTGATAAAATATACACAGTGTTCGCTTTGGATCTGTAAAAGGCTTTTGCCTCTGTTACAGCTCTAAAGCTTATTTTACATTTTAATACTTCAGACATTAGCTTGTCCAGCTTCTTTTCATCCCTACCTTTCCACCCCGCTTCTTTCTTTCTCTCTTTTTTTAAGCATTGTATTACATGAAATTCAGCCTTTATTTGGCAGGATTTTATGCAGTGTGTGGTGAGAGATGAATTCTGAAACTGTACAGGAAACGCTGGCTAAGTGGGGAAATTTATTTGCCTGAGCCAGAGATAACGTCTTTCTTAGACTTCCTTTTTCAAAACACTGGCACTTGTCAAGCAGAATTCTCCTGTTCCCTCTTTCCCCCCTCTCTCAGAAACGCACACGTGCATGCTTATTAAGGATGCGGCAGAACTTAGCTGACACTATAAGCTGGAGTTTTTATTCATTCTGCTTCTAAAACCAGTAGAAAGAAAAAAAGAAGAAATTAGAGATGTTGCAAAAAAATATCTTTTTTTCCCTTCCCTTTCCAGAATATTCAGCCCTTTTCATCCTCATGTTTTTTAAAAATTATCTAGGCCTCCTATGCCATCCAGGCTTTCACATTTTCATTCATTAGAAAACACATCTGTAAAGCAAAGTCAAAATTTTGGCATTTATTTATATGGTAACAGGGTAATGTTCTTCATGTAACATAATCTAAAACATAAACAGTGAGGATGAAGCCATCATTTCTTATCCAGGGAGCAAGACAGAATTGAAGAGTAAGCGTGTACACACTCTGCTCACCCAGCACAGCTGCATGTTACCTACTTTGGGAAGGACAGATGGGGGCAGAGCAGGTGATTTGGCAAAACCAACTGGGGGTGGTGAGGAGCAAGATCGAGGACGAAATTAAAGGCTCAAGTCCATAAGGAGACTTTTCCGTAAGTTTAATGCCTGAGTGCTCGTTTTGAACTGTGACCTAAGGTTTGGCTGGGCACTAACCACAGCATGCCTCATCAGCTCCTGTCATGGGTACCCCAGGGTACACCCTCAGCGGGGAGCCAGCTCTAGAGCTGCATCCTCAACCACCAGCTCGCTCACACACTACCGAGACCCTGCCGAGAAATCAGCATGCAACCCAAGAAAGCATCTTTTCCTCTGGAATAAAAATTAATATTACTTGTCATATTTCATGTCTGAGCTCTTTTCATGCTTTATCCTCTGGTAATGAGGGCTAAATTACCAATATTAGTAGATTTTCATGGCTAGCACAGAAAGAGCTGTTACCAGAATAAATGTTTGCATTGCTTCTGTTGGACACAGGCTTTGCTAATGCAGCTTTGCTAATTATTTCTAAATAGGCAATAATCTGCATCCCCTAGTGCTGGGTAGTGGATTGGCCACGTACCTGCTATTTCCCTTATTTACATGTTTTACAACTTTATCAACTACACTAATTACACTCTGAACACTGTTTAAAATTTTCTGTTAATAGAGATACAATGATGCACCAGAGGATGTGTATTTATGCCATAATTACGCCTCTGTTCCTGCGATGCAGTCTCCAATTAGCTGTCGACGGTGGCACAAGCAGCTGCCTGATATTCTAAAGCAGTGAAACATCTGCACGGCGGATGATACGCTCACATGGATTTTTTTTTTTAAGCCTAGAAATTTACACCCAAGGGAGTGCAGACAAATAGGAGCCTGTCATGTGTAGGGATGATTAGAAATCCTCACCATGGCAACATTGGAGCAGCCATGTCACAGAGTGAGGGGACACATGTCTAGATGAAGGCGCTAAAAACATTTGCCTTTTTTTTTTTCCTCCAGCATTCCCAACTTCCTTCCCTCCCCCTCTCCTTTTCATATTCTTCTCTTTGCATCTAAAGCCAACCAAAACAGCAGGTGAAAAGGCCAAAATCTGCAGCCCATGCAAGGAATATGACACAGTAGATTTAGTGTCAGGAAAACAGCGAGCAATCAGAGGATGCTGCCAGGCATCCATTGGATATTTTCTTTCAGGTGGGGGGAGGGAGAAGGTGGAAAAATAAAGGAGAGAAAAAATATGAGCATCATTCAAAATAAAGCTCCTATGTCTTGATCCTAGAGTGACATTTAATAGATAACTTCCATTTAACCCTCATTAACAATATTTCTCTTACTAGTTGACCAGCCAGCATGTACTGATGAGGCGGGGGAGGGGAGGGAAGGAAAGGTGAAAGCCTAGTTTAAGCCTCTGTTCCCAGGGTACCATTTCAGCATTGAGCGATTGTACATATAGAAAGTGTAACAGCAGACAGACTCACTGTATTGCCATCTTTATGCCAAAATTCTTAATCGTACAGATGAGGACATTAATTTTATCGGTCTCCTTCTGGGCCAATGCCATTTCAATGTATTATCAATTTCATGTAATAAAATCATTATAATTAGTCAGGGGTATCATTCAAGACTACAGGCTCACCTGAATTGCAGTGAGAAGGCATTGGTTTGGATCTAAACCTCTGGTTCTTACCCCATCTACCTATCATTTTCGTGACCGATCGAATAACTGTTTCTGCTCAGAAAAGGCTCCAGAGCAGCCCAGAAATCTTGCAAAGCCAGCCCGTCTTAGAGGATTTCCTTCGTTCAGACTGATAAAGAATTTGAGAGACCAGCTGCACTTGCCTAAAAAGAGCTTACAGCATTTCACTCTCACTGGATCTCAAGCCCCAAACACTAACACTAAGCTGTTGCATCTACATATTTTTAAATCATGATGTTTTAATAAACATTTGATTTCTAAATCACTGGCTAAGCTCTATGGTATATAAAATATTTAGTGAGGCCTTTATTTTAAACACAGAATTCATGATTCTTAAAAGAATATATTTAAGGTTTAGTGCCCAGGGGTCTAATTGATCTCCTGCAAATAATCAGTGCAGAGCAGATAGCCTGTAAAAATTGAGTTACAGAGCTGTGGAGAAATACTTGGTAACACAGAACCTCAAAACTTATAGTCCCAACCACACCATCAGAGGCTGCCACACCTACAAAAGTACCACAGACCTCAGCATCAGGCTCTGCTCTGAATCTCTCTGCCTGTACCATGGAAGTCAGGACCTTCACGCTACTTTTAATTAAATTCCAAACAAAATAAGTAAATTATCAGTGCATGTGCTCTAAATGTCTTGAGAATGAGTTAACTAAAACATTTTTGGAAGGTAATGAGGAAGTTTCCTGGTGTAATTACTGAGCAGATGCAGAGAACCGCTGCCTGGCATTATGGGGTACCTATGTCACTATATCGTGTGCATACATTTCACTTGTTATTCATTGTGCATACTCTGTTTTGCTCAGTTCTCATACAGGAGAGCATGATATTGAAGAGCCACTATGTGTCAGTGCAAGGACAGAGTTTATCTGATAAACAAGTCATTTTTGGAAACTGCAGATGCTCCTACTGTGAAGCATTAAACGTGGCCCCTCTTAGATACACAGAATGGGGTTCTGGTCGACTGAGCACAGGCTGATAAGCTCTGCACAGCTCTGAATGCTGTTTGCCCACATACTAATGTTAAACAAAAGAACTGCAGACTGCAGAGAAAGGATGCGGGTCAGACAACTAAATTGCTTAAACCCTTAGGCAGCCTTCTGAAAAGAAAAGGCATGAAAGAAGCTGATATGAGCTTTTATGCAGAATTGTTCTCTTTATTATCCCTGTTAAGAAAATGATGGCAAGTATCTTGTAAAACTATATATTTCCAAATAAGACAAGAGGACAGTCGCCTACTAAACAAGATAAAATATGCCATTGGTCATTACATGGTCATCCATATATCTGTTTTGTATTATTTTCAGATTATGAATATAATAAAAAGACAATGATAAAGCTGTATAGATAATAAATGCTGCTAAATTGCTTTTTTTGCATTAAGTCATCTGATTTGTCATTGGAAGTTTACAGGTAATAACAGTCTGTCATTGTAGAAATCTACTTCAAGTTAAAATTTTACGATCTTGTATTAAAACTTTGTTAGAGCTCAATTCTTATAACTCTATCCAACTACATTTGCGACAACTTAATAATAACTCTATGACAAAGTATATCACTGTGATAACATCTACACTTGCCTTGGATGAAACAGTGATATGATTTTATTGCAAGATTTCTCCTATTGCTAGCACAATAAATATTGAAAAATAACACTTGTCTGGAGAAACGGAGGGGGTGGAAAGCATACCTGCCTCAGTGGAATCTGAGCTTTCCCTAAAGCCCACTTGGTTTGCTCTTCCCAAACATCACAGTAGTCTTCATCTTTCATTGCAGTGTGTTTCTACCTCCATTTCTCTTACGCATCTACAGATGCACACACGTGGCACAGACGAAGCGGAGTAGAAGGATACCCAAGACTCTGGATGCCTAACTCTATTACTAGTTGAGCCACTGGCAAAGCCAAAGCGTAGAGAAGCTACAACCAGAATTGCTGTAGCCTGTGTAAAGCAGAGACTGTGAACTGCCTGTTTATCAGGAAAAACAGAAGAATGCCTCACATCCTGAGACTCGTAACAGCAACAAAATTAAACCCTCTGCTTTTTTATTAAAAACATATATAAGACATCATAGGATTTTGTTGTCATCTTCCTGACATACGCCTTATCTGATTACACATGAAAACCATTCCTAAAGAGGCATTGCAAGAACACACTACGAGTATCGTTTTGAATACATACACACAATGCCACTCAGTGTTAATGCTTGCTGGACTGAAAGCCGCTGCTTCGCAAATAGTGAACAATTTTATTACAAGACGTAGTGTAGCCCTGGTCACAAAGAAAACCGCTTCATACCTGGAACAAATTTCATAGGACTACTGCCAAGACTATGTCTTTCTGCAGAGTTCCATAACAACCTAGAACTTGTACAGAATCAAGAGCCCATTCCAACCCTTTTAGCTGTTAAAAGCACATGTATCTCAATGCAGCCCAGGGTGAATTCCAACATTCTCAGCCTTTCTCGTAACACACCAGTGGTGTGGTAGGATGCACAGCAAATCAGTTCACACAAGCAGAGACTTTGTTGTGGGGCAGACAGGAGATGTCACAGCTTAGTAGTGTAGAAGAAGCGAGATCATCCCAATGATCAGAAAAGGGTCACTGTGCAGAGCTGGTGAGCGAGCAACTTAAACGCTTCTCAGGTGGAGGTAAAATACTGCATTTTTAGATATATTTAAAAAAAAAAAAAAGGCAAAGAAGGCAGCACAAATACTGTGCTCTGAAGAGGTTTAACTTCTACATCCTGAAAGTCAAGTTAACCCAAGAATTCAGATGTTACGGTTGTCTCAGAGAAAGAGAAAAAAGTGGCCTATTGTTTTTTAAAATATCTGTTTGGTATTCAGTATTGCAACAAGAGATACCTTCCCAATATGTAAAGGATATATCCTAAATAATACTATTTTTTTCAGTTTGGTGAATGGGGAAATTACTCAGCTCAAAGAAAAAGGAGATCTGTTTTCCTCTCTAAATAGATGAAAAAATGCCTATTGAACAGAATACTTAGCTCAACAATGTTTTTTGGTTTGTTTTGTATGCTTAATTTTGAAAATCACCTAAACAACTATTATAACATTAATATTTATCATTGCCTCACAGGACTTTTCGATCTGAACAATTACATATTTTAACCAGATTTTCAAATAATCTTGGTCAATACAAAGTATTCTGACAAGCGGTAAGGAATTGCCTGCTTTTATCCAGCACTCCTGCCCTAAGAAGTAAGGAAGTGTAGCTGTCAGTATGTTCAAAATGAGAAGCAGGATCAGAGAGATCAAGGCTGCTTCTGCATTGTAGTTTAGGTTGCTGGGCCAGAGAGCAAGCTATATCCTTGGACTCCTGATCCCCAACCTGTCACCCGCATTATGGATTAATCTTGCTCCTACAGTTTCTGGGTGCTAAGAGACTTTGGATTTGAATGTGAGCTATCTTGGATGTGGCCTCAGTCATCTGAACTCACACAGGCATCAAGAATTGAGCCTTGTGCCTACATTTACCTGAGCATACAAACAGAGAAAATTCATACTTTATACGTTATTATTTTGCACTAATGCTTAGCACTTGTAGCTCAAGTTGTTTCTATGGGGTTTTGTTCGCAGGTTCTATTCTAGAAGTGAACAATACCAATAGGATCTGAGGACCATATCTAGCTCCCTTTGTTGCAGATTTATTGCAGAATGAATAGTCCGTTACAATTTGAAAGGTGCTCACAGTCACAACATCTGGTACTGAACTGTCAGAATTAGTTCTACCTTTAAATGACAGAGTACATGTACACTGCCTTTAGATTCAATTTATTTTCAACAGTAGGTGGTTTCATAATTCATTTGAAGAAAAATTATATACAGCTAACAACCTTTTTCTGAGACTAAGATCTTTCTTGATTTTATTTGTTGGGGCAAGGAAAAAAAAACAAGGACAAGCTTTATGAATATCTATCTTACTTTTCTCTTCTTTTGCCTTTTTTTTCTCTTGAGGCATAATCCAGTAAAATGCTGAGCATCCCTGATATGTAATGTTTCTTGTGGAATTTACACCTTTCTGTATCAGAAACATCACTTACTTCATCAAAGATACACTATATCATCCTGCAGAATAATATATAATTTATCAGATTTCACAGATTTAGAGGTTTGCTCAGATGTGATGTATTTCAGTATGTTTCCAAATGTATGAAACATTCTGTACATTTAAATGATAGCACTATAAATTAATGAATCTACAATTTTTTTGTTAATGCCAGATACAGCCTATCCATTGCAGGATCATATGAACTTTATCCCTCTAGCAAGCCTACTCAGAAGAAAACCTTGTATAGCAATTCCCAGGTGGTGAAGAATTGTTTTTGTATTTCAGTTAAGGACTGAAATTGGGAAATTTCTCTTTCACACCTCAGTTTCTGTTTAGCTTGCGCTATTATGCTCAGCTGTATTATAGAGCAAGAAGCCTTTAAAATATGTAAATTTCCAGATGAATTTCTGAACAGAGAATGGTTGTACAGACTCAACACATTCCAAAAACAGAGAATGTCAAAAGAAAGGAAACAGATCAAAACACTGGTTTTGACATTACTTTCAATTAAAGCTGCATCTGTGAGGTCCACATACGCTTGGAGACTTTTTAAGGAAAGGAAAGACGTGAAGGAATTATTTTATATTGGATGATGGAGGAATACCAAATAAATGGCAAGCACTATTTCTGTACATTAGAATCCCCTCTAGTACTGATTTCAGAAGATTGTTTTCACTGTCTTAATCCTCAAATTATACTATTCTGGAAGAAAAATCTGACTTCCCAAATTTTAGGAAAAAATCAGAAATCTTTCGAATTAGATGAAACAGAATAGTGCCTGCATTCTTATTGCAACTCAGAGCCTCATCATTTATTCATACTGTTTAAATCAATAAATGTATTAATTGATGGAATTTCTATTATTTCCTGTAGGATAGTCCATGGAAATTCCATATTTTAAATACTTATATTTTTAGAGAAAAACAGAGTGTCAACACAACTGTGCATCAATACTGGATGCGAATGATGCATTTTAGCATTCAAATGAGCACTTAGGTTTTTAAGCAGAAGTTTACATACAAATGTCTGACATATGCATTCTTTTTCATATAGCTGGTGTTAAAAAAGCCTATCAGTTTGAGTTAAAGACTATAAAAACAATATCAAAAGTAAGAGGAAATCAAGCCTTGTAGGCAGATGAAGATGAGAACAAACAAGAATATTTAAAGGTTACTCCATTTTTTAGAATAAGGAAATTTCAAAAGAAAACCAAATCAAACCCCAAACACCGAAACCCCAAACACAAAAACTCCACAACTTTTAAAATCTGGAGGAATAGCTTATTTATTTATATGCGATTTTACATTTTTGACACTTCTTGTTTCTTGGAGCAGCAGATTTTTCCACATCTACATCTTTGGTGAGATATTTTCTGAGGGCCTTCCTCACTTGACACAAAATTCCTGTGCCCTATTGGTGCAACGTACACTGTTCTTGCCAAACAAGGCTGAGATATCGGTTCATGTGAATGGCAGGAATTACGTTGGCTGGCTATAAGATCACCTTGCCAACAAATTTGACCTGACATCCCCAGCCAGAGTTGATATATGTGCAGTAGTTACTCAGGCTAAACTCCTGATCAATATGTCAGATTTTAAAAGTGATTGCAACAAAGTAGACCCAGGTTTATGAGGCACCTGCATTCACAGGGACTGTGGAAAGACGAGTCTCAGGCGCTTGTGTTTTGCATGTCGTGCTTGATGACACGATGAAAGATCTGAGCATAAGGCCAACTCTTCCACATCCAATTTAGCTGTGACCCATTAAGGAGGCAAAAAATGTACAATAACGTAAAAAGCTGTCTAATAATGCATACACACACACATATACACAGACTTCGGCTACCCAGAGCACCAACACTTTTTGAAAACCACATGAACCTCCCAAACTGCACCATAAACATCCATTAACATGATAATACCCATTAATCCAGCCAAACACAACTCATTTGTCATCTTTCAGTTGCAACCCATCTGTGAGCGTGTAGGAAGGGGAGGGGGAGGAATTCACAGTCTTATCTGTCGGGGGATTAGCTTCACAAGAAGGACTGATTTTAAGTAATTCTATGGTAGGAAAAAGCTCATTTGTTTCCATTTGTTGAAGGGCCTTTTTAGTATTGTACTTTCATGATCTTACCTAAATCATAAGCAAAGTAGATAGAATGGGGAAAAGAGTAAAAATGTCATCCAGCATTCAAATTCTATTCTTATTGTTTGCATCACAACTTCATTACATTTTTTAGTTTTCTTATAAACCAAAAGGTGCATTTTAATGGCTATATTAACGTCTGATGTGGTGGGAACCATTTCTAAGTTGAAAATTTTGTTTTTCCATATTGTGTTTTTTGCATAGATCTCTTCTCTTGGCTAAGAAGACATAAATCTGTAGGACTGTAACCTAACAAAAGGCATCCTGGCTCTAGAAACATTGTGCATGTCAAAGTATAGATCAACACGATACAACCTCTAAAAAATGCAAATTGCTTTTTACAGGTGTTGTTTCTATTTTACTATATCACTCAGCTTCTTTTGTAGGTCCCAGAAACAGAAGCATCTTCTTTTTCAACTTAGAAGAATAGGCGAGGCAGAACAAAAACATTTGGTACAGCCTGAATGAGAGCTAGTGTTGGTTGGAACTACCTCAGAAAATAAAACCAGCTTAAAGGACAAAAAAAAATTTTTATTTTCATATTTGGGATTTTACATGAACAATCAGTGTAGGCATGAGTCTTTTTTTACTCTCACTGAAGAATGTTGAGCCTATGGAGACGGCTCTGCCATTTTATGTATTACAAGACTTCCTATATAACTCAAACTTAGTCAAGAATTAAGGCAACTTAGTAGTTATGGAGTAGTATAAAAGTATGTTAATGAAATGCTGAATTTGGTTCTCTATAAAATGCAATGTAACCTCACACAGAAATATTTAGTAAAAGCAACAGTTTTATTTACCAGCTCACACTCAAAGGAGTTTGAAGGGCTTTGTTTTCCCCTCAATTCAAGAGAAGTAATTCTGGCCAATCTTTTGAAATAACGCAGTATGAAACTGAAACAAAAAAAAAAGGAAGTTGTGGCATATAGTTTTGAATGCAGAAACACCATGTAGAGTAAGAGGCCAAATCTAATCTTATTAATGGATGTACAAAAAGAATCAGAATTTTGTAAACATTTTCCTAACACATGTGATTGAGATAGGACTGGCCTTCAGATGGGAAATTAATAAATGCCATAATTAGCTGAAGTCGGAAATCTAACCCTGTCTTTCACTCACAGTCAGTAGTTTTGGAGACTTGCACCTTTGTTTTTTCCTCTGTTAAGAACATTCAGAAAAACAGTGTAAGGTCTCTGCGTGGCTACTCAGCTGTTTTTGCAAAGACCAGACTGTAGGTATTGCTGAAATATTTCACTTCAGTCTCTCTTTCATTATAAAGTAAAATCTGACACTGAATAAGCCTAATTGATAAACATATCAAATTATCCATACCAAAACCTACGAGTTCCAAATCAGAAACTAAAATAACCAAGGTATCATGTTTATATTAACGATTATGTGTGTACTAGGAAAATCAACCAGGAAGAGCAGGGTAAAGTTTAAGAATGAGCCTTTTAGTGATTTGAACTTCTAAGGGGAAGGTTATAAATAAGGGAATGATGGGATGGGGGAAAGGCTCATTTGTTTCAGCATCAAGTCTCCGATATCTGCCTTTATCCCACACATGCTTATACACTCCTATCTTCACCAATATCATTATATTTTGTGATCAACAGCCATCTAATTCTTCAAACACAGGAAATTCTTTAAAACCCCCAAATTTCCTCTAATTATGGGCCTGAATTCATTGTATAAGTAATTTTCAGATCTCTGCAGTGAATGTGAATGCAAATAAAATCCTTTTGTACAGAATTGTTACAATGATAAATTTATATTGTATTCATACATGAATGCAGTCCCTGCTTAGTTTCAGCGTACTACATGTATTTGTAATGGAATTGTACCCATTTCAGCACTTGTGAACAATATCTTTTATATCTTTCACATAAGAATAGACCATTAATGGGTAAGATTTGTCCATACAATACTCCAGGGAACTTTCATGTAAATTTGCATATTTTTCCTAAATATGCATGCGAACTTGAAAGATGAGACTCTTAGACATAGAAGATGTATCATTAGCTAGATAGACAGACAAACTGATCTTTCATCCCTCACAGACTTAGGACTACACATGTGGTAAATTGTGTTTGCTGGTTTTTGTTCTTTTTTTAAGAGGACAATCCTAAGTTACCAGATTTCTAAAGCTTACTCAAAAATGGTAGTGTTTGTTCATGATTTTTCTTTTCCTTAGTCAAATAAATACAAGCTTGCTTAAGTGTTTAGACACCTACGCAAAAACCACCCTTTTTTTCCAGAAATGGAGACAAAAAAGGACAGAATAATGAACACTAATTATGAGACATAGTCAATGTCTTTGAAAAGAATTGTCTCTCTTTGAAAAAAAAAAACCCATTCTTTTATTTGGAAGTTTAAAATTAGGTAAAATCAGTCCAGGCCAATGAACTGAAGTTTAACATTAGTTGTCTACATTCATTTAACAGTTTTTATTCAAGTATTCACTGTAAAAAAAACCCTTAAAAGTCATCCTGAAAAACACACTTGAGTATCGTACGGAAAACTGATAAAACTTTAATTTTAATTTTTTTCTTTGAGCTCCTTTCTGTCTGTGGTCTCCTCCTGTCTCTTTACTCACCCTTTGACTTCTCTCGATTTTAAGCAGAGGCCAGTCTTTCTGTTCTGTGTATGACGTCTGTTGCAACTGTATCTTGGTCCCTGAACAATTCCTTAAAACGCTATTGTAGAAGAAATAATGAGTGGTGTGGTTACATTACAGGTGAACAATGCTAAAACACCAGCGTGTTATCAGTGTCCACATGTACGAATGAATAGAAAAGTACAAAGTAAGGAAATAAACGATGCTTTCAGTTAACAGGGCAGGTACAAAAGCTCTCAGCCCACATATCACCAGGTGAGGGATGGCCAAGAAGCAGAGACAGGTTCACATCCTCACCACTTAGCACTGGATCGCTCTGTGGTCAGATAGTGGGCACACTACTACTGCTCTGCACTTGGTGTTGAGGCTCCTCTGTGCCTCAAGTGGCTCTTCCAGAGCTAAGAAATAAGATTATTCTGAGTTCTCAGTATGGGAATAATGTGAACAATGTTTTCATGTCATTGAAATGAGTATATATGTTGGAAGGATGTACTTTCAGACGTGGGTTAAGTTTGAAAATATAAGTCTGTGGAGAATAGCAAGAACCAAACCTGATATTGACTATTTCACACTACATTTTGGGATCAGTTGCAGAATGAGGTATGCCCCCAAATATTCTGCTTTCTCTTAGACAGGGTAAGTTGAAGCAGTTCAAGCAGATATAGGCAGGAAACTATCAATTAAAGCCATGTGGCTGACCACTTCCTACATCTGAGCTTGGTTTATTTTATTTAGCACCGTAACTATACCAGAAAGGTGATTTCATGGGGATTATATTAAACTGTTCAAGAAATTACTTGAGAAGATCCTGCCTTTTTAGTGTATTGTATATTACTGACATGTGACATATTAATTCTAGTTACAAGCTATTTTTCACTACAACCTGCAATATTTCAGAAAGAAAACAGATGTTTTCATTGAGAGTCACATAATAGAGAAGATGCAAGAACGTGAAAATAGGACAATAAGGAGAAAAATAAAAGAAAGCATGAATATCTGTAGGCAGTTTGCAGTAAGGTCTGAAAGTGACAGTAGAAAGGAGCTGCACAAATCTTGTTATCTATTAATTGCATTTATGCCTGCACCTGTTGCACGCATATTTGAAAATACTTGCCTTTGCAAATGATGGATCACTTCTTAATGCTTTTACACTGAGAAACTGATGTATTATCTTTAAATTCAGTATTTCTGTGCATGTGATAAATTGAGTCACACATATCTCATTTCCTGTTTTTCAAAATTCCCAACTACGACGTAATTTGCATCGTGTATCACCTGTGCTGGGCAACCCTGAGTATTCTTTCTTTGGTCCAAAAAATTCTTATGGGAAACACATATGCACTGACATGATGCAGTAGACAATGTGGAGGGACATGCACAAATAGATAGGATAGCCCAAGTGACAAAAGAGAAGTGAACTATGTTTAATTGCTTAATTGGTTGAAAAGAAACCTGTCACAAAGCATTTGTCAATACTCAAACCTGATCTATGATTAAGATCACCTTTGTACCTCAAGGAAACTAAGACGGTGCCTTGGAAACTAAAAATTTTAACATGGATTAGTCAGTGTGTTGTCTGTAGCCAATTAAAAGCTGATACAAAAGTAGACTTCTAGGTTTAAAACAATGAGAGAGAAATAAACAGCAGCCCATATGGGGAAAAGGAAAGGAAAAGAGAACAGCAAAAGTAATTGCACAAGCTATTTATTGGAATGAAGAAAAATAACTTTGCTACATGACATGAAATGGTTTCTTTTGTGCAGATTTATTACTCCATTTATTCTTAAAACAAACCAACCATAGACATTTACCTTAGGAATAGAAAAATTCCTTATTTCCTTACCATAGGGTTTAACAGAACTATGAACTGACGGTTTCACAAGGCATCAGTCACACTTCCACAACATTTGCTGATATAAATATAAAAGCTTCATTTTAAAGGATAAATAAAGCAACACTATTATCTAAACAGAGTAAAATTTAACATCCTTGTGGTTTGTGGAAATTTTTGATGTGCCTGCTGGCTTTTCAATAAAAATCAATTATGCCTTAAATGCGAGCGGTAGTCAACATACTACAGACTATAAATTCAATTTCATACTCAGAAATATGGATTAGTTGAACTTGATGCCCTTCCATTGATTTCAGAAAGCAAAAGCTGATAAGGTAAATAATAGTAAGAAGCTCTCTGACACTCCACATCAAGTTCCGGATTTCCATATTATTTTTGTAAGAACTTTCCAGCCACCACAATATCCTCCTTGTGAAATATGTATGATGAATAGATATTATATGGGTTGCTGATTCATCTCTATTTACAGAATGGATATTTGGCTTTCATAATGCAAGGTAGAAACTGGATAGGAAATGAATATACTTTTTTCTTTTAGCACCGTGCAAAGTATATAACATCCAGTGTGAATAAAGCCACTGAGTAATTACAGAGTAGGCTTATTAAGCTCATGTTCTCTAGACTGCAAACTTTTCTAAATAATGTTTCTAGACATAAGGCAAGCAAGAGGAAACGGGTGTCTCTAGCATATAAGAAACTTCAAAGCTGTTGTAAATTTAAAACCAACTCTCAGCTCTCCAAGCAGAACATCAGAGACTAACACGAATTACAGAAAACGCGCTGGAGTTTGAGGAGGAGAGGGGCAATAGCACTAGAACTGGGAAATACAAAAGGGAAGATGGTTCATGAACTAAAACTTTGAATTATTATTCAGAAACATCCAGTCATATCTGAAAAAATTTTCTTCCCTTCCTGAAAACACAGAACACTTGGGCTGCAAATCTTTCAAAGGGGGCTCAGTCATTCTCCTTTTCAAAAAACGATTCATTCAGGTTAAATCCAAAAGGCAGCTTAAGTAGACTTAACCCACAAGGACTTGTTCTTACGTTCATTCAAAGGCTTGTCATTACTTTGACTCTAACTTACAAACACCGCTTTCTTTTGTCACACATCTAGCATGTTGAAAGAGACACTGTCAACTTATATGGGTCTTTCTCAAGGAAAGCTGAATCCCAAGAAACATCTGTGATAGACATATGGATACTAAAACCTTTTTGAAAAACCCAAACCCCTGCTTAGGACCTACTGACACGAATAATGCTTACAGCATTGCAGAATCATCAACATTTTAAATCTCAGGACTATGCAATTGAAAAGTAGCTTACAATGCTTAAGTCCTATAATTTCAGGAACTGTTTTAAAAACCCCAGAGCTTAATTCACCCCCATCACACGATTTGCATGTTACAGTCTGCCAGCTCACTTCCACTGTTAGCTTCTGCCTTGGCCTGTCCCCAAAGGGACTGTGTTGAATTACATATTCCTCTGGCTGAAGAACACAGTTCGTCATGGCTCACTACAGCACTCAGTGCCATCTCTTGCTCCTGCACCTCATGGGTAATCATCTAATTGAGATTTAGAAGATGCAAATGCTTATTTCCATTTTTCCAGTTGGCTCTGGCATTAGTGTCTGGAATGGCACAACATCCCTGAAGCTAAAGTGTCTCCGTTTATGAAAGCACCAGTCATTCCAGTTGTGTAATTTCCTTCTGTCGTCATTTGTTGTGTGCTGGGGTCGTCTTGCCTCTGAGATGGACAGGTAACCCAAACTGATGAAATGACACTGGACCTCCTGCCAAGGGCGTGCTCAGAGCCATAGTGCCTGTCCTTTCCCCTGCACAAGATTTCAGGTGTCCCCTTCAGCTGTGCATGGTACCTCGTGAACCGTATCTGGAAGAAAAGTAGCAGATACTCAAACTGCAGGTGTTAGAATGGGAACTAGTGAATCTCAGACTTAATGGGTGAGAGACACAGTCCACAGGGGCACCTACTAAACTTGTTCATAATGCTTAGTGCACTGGCTCCCTAATATTCGCTTACTTAATTTTAATTCTATTTCTAATTCTAATACTAATACCGATTTAATTCCTTCTTCAAATTCCTCTGCAGAACTTATTTCCAGTATTGGCCTCTATGCAGTCTTCCTTTTTATTTTAACTGAATGAGTTAATTTATACACAAACTACTTTAGAAATGATTGAAAGAAACTTGCATTATGCTTATCTAACAGAAGCTTATCAACTTGTATTTTTATAGATCCTTTGCTTTCCCATAATTTCCTATCTTTCCCTTTGTCCAGTCTTAATGCAAGTCCAAATTTTAAAAGCACGCAGCAGTTCCCCAACAGAACCAACTGAAACTTGATTTTCGGGTGTTCTGCTTTGGAGGGCTTATTCTATTAAGCAATGTATTCAACGCATGTACCCTGTTACAACACAAGCTTTTAATTTTCATTTAAATGGAGGTGTAATTACATACAGTTCTTGCACTGTAACTGCTTCAAATCACATCCTAAATATGCAATTGTGTTAAATCCTGATTAATAGAATTTCTTTGTAAGCTAGGTATTCCATGTTAGATTATATAAGAACGACAAATAAATCTTATAAAACTAAAAATGCTCCTGATATTTCCGTATATTGTTCCGGTGTAAATAAAGTATATACAGGAAAAATATACAGCATTTTTTATGAAAATATAATTCTTGTAGATACCCTCAGAAAACTGCAAACATTCATAAACATCTCTCTCTTTGGGGAAAGAGAAAAGTGCCATTTAACAGGTGTTAGAATGTAAATGACATCTCATTAGTGACTTCCTTTTGCAGCTCAGAGACAAATAAAACCTTCATTTAAAAGCATTAGTGTTTCTCCTAAGGGTTTCTGGTGTAATAATGTTTTGGTTTATGATGATATTTAGCCTTTTCTAACATTCTCACTTATTTCTTCAGGATAAATGAGCCTGAGTCTTTAAAGTTAAGACTCAGAATAAAACCAGGGGTTAAAGAAGATGACTGTGCAGCTATTCATACCTTTGTCCCTTGCAAGTAAGTTGCAGGGAATTATCATCTACATTAACATGAGAGTAAAAGAGCTGCTTATCTTCATTCTTGACACTGACTGAATTCTACTTTTCCTCTGTAAGGTGTGAAAACATCTATGTTTCTTACGTTTATGTTTTTAAAAAAGAGTTTCTCTCTATCAGGCCTTTCCTCTCCCCCCCACCCCGAAAAAGAAAACCCAAACCACTAAATCCACTCCTCACAAAAAAGTTTTGGAGAGGTATCAAATTACTTAGTGTTACTAGAATATTAATTCAGTCCTTCAGGATTAGGTTATTGCTGCATATTCCTTTTCATTTTTCTTAAAAAAATAGGAAATCACCACTTCCGTAGTAGCAAGAGGATCTTTCACTCAGCAGTTTAAGAATAACAGCGGTCAAAAAGTGTATTAAAGATGAGGGTGGTCCTTTGGCAATGAGAACAAGTACCAGCAAGTACCATTCTGGCCAAGGCTTTTGTGCACTGAAGATGCAAGGAGATCGTGGAAGGTGAACGGTGTCTTTCGGTAGAGCTGGGAGGGAGCATGAGAGTTATTCTGGGCTGGTCCTCAGTGTTTGGTTCCAACCAGAAGGTGTACAGCCTTCCAGTTGAACACATGACACAGCTGCCAGTCACAGCCTCTCCTTGTCCTCGAGGCTGCTGAGTAAGTCATTCATCTGACACATTTTTTTCCATTTTTCATATCATTTAATAGTTAGGTTTATTTGTTACCAAAGGCTGGTGGCTTAACTGTTGGCTCATGTTACCTATTGCTGCAATGATGTACCTTCTTGGGACTCTTTTTTAAGATCTTGAAGTTCATGGATGAAAATGTGTACTTTCCCACGTTCTAAATTAGCTGGAAGCACTTAAGATAAAGCCAGAGGCATTATCTAAAAAGCTCAAGGTAAATGTATGCATAAGTGCAAAGATAGATAACAGTAAAAATAGTAAAATAATAGTAATAATAATAACTCTGTGGGTGTTTTATACCATTTAACAGATAGTTTTCATCCTTATCCCATTTCATAAATCAGTTTACATCCTCAAGGGAAGTATTGTTGTTACTGCCAGCCATTCCTGGGCAAAGAGCATTGCAGTGAAGGCACCAGGAGCAGAGGGGGAGACATTCAATGCTTTACAATGGAAAAGGGATGCAAAGACTGTGAAAAAACATGCAAAAAACTGACTCTTAGTGGATGGGAAAAGATTAAACTCACAGAAAATTCTGAATGCTGCAGGGAAGGCAAATAAGGAACTTTATTTACACTTGTTCAGAATAAAAGAATGAATGGAACATTCAATGTCTCTGAAAAGCAAAAATTAACATGATTTTTCAAATACATCTACTTTTTGGAGTACTGTAATTTGCACCTGTAGAACTCATTATCACACAATATCATTGCATTTTAAAGTAATGCCATTTTGAGAATATCATTGAGCACTTACATCTGTAATGAAAATCGCATTGCAGAGACTATAATCACGGTCTACAAGTCTGTTTGCACAGCCTATGCATAAAAGTAGTCAGTTTTAGTCTTTTGGGTTTTAGAAATATTTTTATTCTAAAATTCTAGATGAAGCCCATCCATCTTATTTACTCAGTTCCTAAATTATTCAGCAAGTTCGTCAAATATCAATGAAATTGAAAAATGTGACAGTTTAAAAAATCTAAAACTTTAGAGGGTTAATTCCACTTTTTAAGAGTTTTGGTTCAAACTTCTGTTTTATAACATTCAGTATATATTATTACTATAAAATACCCCAAATCCTTACATTTAACCATAGTTTTCCCTTGGCTTTTTTTTCATAAACAAAGCACCTCATAAAACATAAAGTTTTTCAGTTAGAGATTTCCAAAGTATCAAAATTTAATAAACATGTAGTTATCTTCTGAAAGTCATAAAACCTGCCATCTAGAATTTAGCTAAATCCCCTAGTCAGAACCTGATTCCATTCAGGAATCTTTTGACATCCTTCTGATTTTTTAATCAATGTGATTGTATGGAACATGCTACAGCTGGATAGAGTACAATAAAGTATTAACTAGTAAAAAAGAATTCACCAGATATCAATCAATAATAAATTAGAACAAACATTTTCTGAATAAGTGCACAATAATCATATGACAAATTAATTCCAGATTTGTTTATTACTCAGCCAGTGCATCATCTACAATTAATCTGGACATAGCAGTGGATAAAGGGACACTGAGTGAGGATTTTTTTATACATCATGAGTAGAAAAATATTCAGTGTAGGAATCTGAAGTCAGACATGGTTCTGAGAAAATTCTCTATTTGAGTGAAGAATATTTGACAATAAAGATAAATTATAAGAAAATATTTTAAAAAAACTTTGGGTGCAAAATACGGTACTGTGATGTTTTTTGATTTGTCCACATGTTGCATTTTTCCAGCAGCAACTTGGTTTACGCCAGAAGAAAGAAGCAACAATTTCATGCAGCAAGAGAGGGAGGTGCAGCACACAAAGCTCTGGCATGATGTAAGGGCTTCTGCATTTTAATCTCTGTTCTCTTGTAATCTCCCTCTGTGGTTCAAGTCAAACCACTTACTCCTTTTCTGCCACTGTTTCAATTTCAATACAATTTACTTATTTCCCAGGAGAAATGGTATGCTCATTTGTTATATGTAAAGCTGACTATAAAGAAAATACCACTCTCCAACACTCACTCCCCTTTTCACTTTTGGAAATGTCTTTTAAAATGTTGGTAACTATGGGGAAAAAAAAAGGACAAACCCATTTGGGCTCTGGAAGTTATCCTTCTTCATCAGGGCACACAGAGATTTGCAGAAAAACACCCTTTTCTCTCATCCCAATGAACTCTTAGTGACTTTCCCCATTATCCCACACCAGTGATACTAATATCTTTGTGATTACTCAGGGAAGAGGTCTGTGACTGATAACCACAAGATCCCTAGTCTTGTCATCCCTTGTGGTCCCCCGGCTGTCCTCTCGCATGTCACCGACTTCAGTCAGCCTTTTGGTGACACCTTCAACACCTGTGACAAAGTGCCCCAGGTCAGGTTCCATCAGCCCTCTCTTCTGCCTTTTGCCTAAGGTAAGAAGTTTGTTTCCCTTGTCCTGAGGACCAGACTGTAGTAAATATTCCTCCAAACGGCCTTAAGATCCAAAAGGGCCTTCAATAAATCGATGTTTATTTGAAAAACAAGAAAATACTACAGCAAAATCAAGGCGAAACTGTTCAAAACCACCTATCTTAGACTCCCCAGTGGCAGAGTTAGGTCCAAACAATTGAAGTAACTGAAAGAAAATCGGAAAATATGATGATCAGATTTCCAGAGTCCTGCATCTCTCTCAGACTGTCAAAGTCCTTGTATGACCCTCAGTACTCAGATGTCTGCGAGTCCCCTGGTGTCACTACGCTCAGTCTCTTGAAGCTGGATAGATACCTGTCAATTATACTCCTCAGGCTACTTTGATGGGGCCAGGTATGACCTTACTCATTACCATAACAGCCATGAAAGCATCTTTCGTATAGACAATAAGATTTTTTCATGTCATATGCAGCCTCTTTTCTTATACCTGGCTTATACTGTGTTATCCAGCTCAGTTTGATTTTATATTTGCAATTTCTGTAATTGGTATGTTACTTTGTTGTAATTGCTGCTTTACTCCTGCATCAGAACTGAGCGGTATTTCTCCAGTCATAGAGTGAATTAATATGCTTGTAACGGCTTCTCAAATATGGAGAATATCCATCTGCAAATGCAGTTATTTAATGCTAGGTGGATTTTTATTGACATGGCACAGCATGTTACCTAGAGCTATGTCAGTCAAAAATGCGGAAGGATAGTATTTCAAAACAATTTTCAATGTAATACTTCTATAACAAACATAATACTGCCACTATCCAAAATCAAAATTCCTTGAATTACAACAAAGACAGTCATTCCCTCATGCAATACCTTTGCGAGCAAAGTTATATATACAGTCTCTCCATACACACCCCCTCCTCCCCTCACAGCCCACAAGTAGTACATTCTTTAAAAGAGAGACTTGGTATTCATGGGAAGCTGGTTATTTTAGTGTCATCTTATTTCTGAGACACTAAGCAGAGCCTATATGGAGACTGGTTCTCCAACACAGCAGCTTGTTAAGGGGAGTTGAGTGACATCCCAGCATACATCTAGCTTCCTACTGAGTCTCCAACATCTGTTACTGCCTAACTGCCTGAAATACGTGGTGCTTTCTAAGAAAAAAAAAGTAAGGTTTGTTTTTGTTTTTACACATATGCTCAGCTGAAAAGTGTGTGAGCTGATCCCTATCACAGTCTTGGACATCTATGTCATCTGCTCACATACTGCAAGATATAGACGGATTTAACGTAAGCTTTGCTCTGCTAACACTTTCTTAAAGACACAGAGAAAGGTAAATAAAACCATAAATAGATACACATATACTCTGGGCACTCTTATATAGGCAGAAACTCTGTTGAGTTAATCAACAATCGTGTTTTTTCAAATAAACTTTGTCATGGAATCTTAAAATATCTGTAGTGGGGGATAAATCCTGAGGGCAGATCCCAATTCTGGAAATAGGTACAAAGTTTAGATTGAAATCTCAGCATACTGCATTAAACCTAAATATTTTGTCTGGTATATATCAGACAGCTAATTTGTTGGATCAAGTCATCACCGCTATAAAAACCCTATATCCTGAAACTGCCAACTCCAAGTTCAGAACTTAGCAGGGAGATGTCTGGCTCCTGTTCAAAAACATAGTGCAGAAGTTGCCTGTACTCCCACAATTAGTCCCTAGCGCATGACCACCTTCAGGTAGAAGCAGCCAGATGGGAATGAACAGTGCTCTGCATTGCAAGTGCTGGAAGTATTCCAGATGAGTGACGGGAAGGAAACAGCAGTAAAATTTAAGCACTAAATCCCACTAAAACATACATAATGTAAGAAATTATTGAATCAAATCTAAATCCTTTACATAAAATTCAAGGTCTGCTTAATAAGTAAAATCTGCTAACCTGTAAAAACTGGGATTTAGTTGATCTCAAATAGGAAAAAAACAGTAAATGACACAGTTGATTCCAATAGACAAATAATTTTGGAAGTTTGCTTAGGAATAGTTCCAACATCATGAACAAAATCCAGCAAAAGCCAGAAAAAGAAGCATGGGATACTGAAAACAGATGGTTAATAATACTGTGGCTAATCTGAACAAGAGAAGACCTAGAAGGTCAATCTTCACTGTGAAAAAAGTTCGGAAAACCTCTTATTGAATGATACAGATATATTTAGACAACTGTAACATTATTTTTTAAAATAATTTAGTTAATTGAAAAATGACTGAACACCATTATCAAAGCAAACAGAAGGATGTTTACTCAGTCTATTCCATTACTTCCGAAGGCCACATAGTAAACTTAAACTACCATGTTCAAAATGTAACAGTTTTTATTGAGGTAGTGTGTGCTCAAAGAGGAGTTTGGTTCTGAAGATGTATGATGCCAGTACAGCTTTGGTAGCAAAAATATTGCTAAGAATGAGGCATTCCTTAGTATCAAACTGACTCACCAATCAAAAGTCACTTCTGGATTCAGTATTTTTTAGGTTTTTAATTGGTATCTACAATTCATCTATTTGGGACTTATCTTAAAAGAAGGCATAAATTAGGGCTTTACATGCATCACTGACAGTCTGTCCCAGCAGAGTGCTGCTCCCTGGCAGGGCAGGTAGCAAAGTCAAGGGCAAAGACTGTAAGAGAAGTAAAGCATAGCCAAGGGAAAGGGTAGAACTACAAAGGAAACGTGACATTAATAGTGTAGGAAAAAGATGTCAGAATTGGAAGAGAGACCAGATCTATTGCAAAAAAAACTAATGTGATAAGTCAGTTAATAATATGCAAACAGATTTGTCCCATTCACAACTCCGGGCATTTCTGTTTAATGGTATGACTAGTTACCAAAAGAGATCAAATTGCACTGAAATTTGACTGATGAGAGGGCAGATGCTCTGAAAAACTATTTGTTTAGATCCATTTTCCCATAGGTTATATTCCAAATATTGTCATGAAGCTATAAGCAAATGAAAAACAAGAGCAAAAAGGACCTAAGAAATATAACATTCAGAAAACTCCCAAACTGTGATACAACTGCCATATACATGTTCAGTGTTTATAGTAACAAATAAAATGAATACAAGAACTGAATATTTTTAAAGTCTGTTCTCAAAATACACCCAGATTTTCTTTGTTTGCCACAAGAGATACGCTATCTAAAGTGGCCAGGTACACAAGCCTCTAACAATTCATGAGAAGAATTAATACATGCTGTTATGACTCAAAGCATTTTATGATTAAAAAAAAGAGCCCTTTTAACTATAAAGATTCAAATTCTGTTATAGTAATAGAAGGAAAAATTCCCATTGATTTAAGCAAGTCTGAATTTTGTCCTCATCTCTTATGCCTTAATAATACTATAGACCCGACTCTTACTTTGTATTTAACCAAAACAAATGTCTTGAAGGCCATCATTCATCTTTAACCCTCAATAGAGTGCTGTTTTATCATTTTCTCCCTACAAGGCGTATCTCTTAATTCAAATGTATGCAATAAAAAGCATTCTCAAAATATATCATATCTAGTTAACCATATCACGTATTCCCTAAATGGAAAGGTCATTGGTATTGGATAGATTTCTCAATTGAAACAGAAGACTGTATCTCAGAGGAATTTTTATACATGACATTCATATGTCTTAATTCTGGATTGTATAACACAGAGTACTTTTTGATAGATGCATTAAACCGTATAATAAATAAAAACCCCCAAAATTTCCCCCTTCATTTGTTCCATCTCCTATTTTAGATTTTGCTGGATCAGACAGTTAAAAATATAAAAAAATATTTTTTTATTAGGTGATCTCTGAAAACATTTCAATAGTGTACATGCAAATATTCTGAAATCTCAATGTGCTGCACACTATCTATGGAAAAAAAACAACCAACCACCTTTAACGACAAAATGCCAAACCAAATAATTGAAACCCCTGGTGTTTGACTGAAATTATAAAGGCATTTGTAAGACTTTATGCAGGCAATAATTTTAGACTTCTTGCTTTATTGTGTAGAACACAATATTTACAAATTCATTAAGTATCAAGGCTACTTCCAAATCACTCATTTTTCCTTTCTAAAGATAAAGATTTGTTTCAGGGAACATGAAACAAAAAACATTTTCTTCTGAGAAGTGTCAGGTCCCTCTTAAGGGAGCTATTATGAAAATACATTTTCCTGTCATGTCATGGTTCACTATCTCAAATGACTCCAAAGTTCTAGTTCTGCCACACATGCTCCTCCTGCACAGCTCCTATACCTGCTTTCTTTTGTAGGGAGAACTCTGAGGATGAGGAAGGAAGAAACACAGAGGAGTGGCTGTTTTAAAAGCATTCCAGCTCACTCCCGGAAACACAGTCCTGAATGAGGCAGAGTGAGGAAAAGGCTACGGAAATACAACACTCGGAAATTGTAGCTGATTTTTGGAAATCTGCAGAAATGCTACCACCACCACTACAGATACACTGCTATGACTGAGGTAGTGATTAACCTCCTTATTGATACTTTTGGGGGTATGAAAATAACAGGCAGTTATTTTTCTGCATTATTCCATGAAGAAAAGTGAAATTGTGTAAATAGAAAATAGAAAAATGTGGTGTAGGGGAAGCTGGATGAGTGCTCTCTGACCCTTTCTCTCACATCTAAGGCTGAACTCATGTGGGGCAGCCTTGAGTGGTTCCTTCCTGTGGTACCCTCCCTCTGAACCTGCTTTAACCAAAGTGGACAAAGAAACTTGACCAGGGAGGGATCTTTTCATAGCTGTCAGGATACCCATCGTGATATAAGGTCGCAAGGAAAATGGTGGGAGGGAAGGGGAGGAGCAAACAATACAATGATCTTTAATTCAAAGTACTGGCAACCTTTTAATGGAGATGCTCGACAACTTCAGCAATGGCTTGAGCAGCTTTTCCTTCATGCTTCTTAAAAAGACTGACGTGGCTGAAATGAATGGTATGTTTGCACAAAGCCAGACTGTCAGGGATAATTTAAAAAAAAAAAGAAAAGGGCTTTTCAGTAATTTGTTTAATCTTATAATACTTTTTAAGGTAAGAATGTAACATCAGTTTAATAAAACTGCACGGACATATGCCATGGGTAAGTGGTGGGCTGGTGTTTCAGGTAATAACGGGTTTATGCACAGTTTAGCATTCATCTTATAACCTAATAGAAAACTTTGATTGATAATAGCTGTTTCCTCATTTCTGGTTAAACAAAGAAGGAAAGTGAATTTCACAGTGCTCCTTACAATGTACAAATCATTTCTTCTTCTCCTGAGTTTGCTTTGCATCTCCATTGATTCTGCTGATGAAAATTCTGCTGCTGCTGCAGAATCACACAAGGGTACCTTCCCCTGCACAAGGGTAGTGGCAATAGCTTCCTCTGAGTGAGACCTTCCCGGCTTCACCTTTCGGGTCATGCTACCTCACTGATATTTAAATTTTTTAAATGGCTTAGCATGCACTTCTGAGCCCTAATCTTTAGAAAAAACTCTTGGTTCACCTTCTAGCCCTAGATTCCTCCAAGATCAGCCTTACATAAATATTGTTAGTAACAGCTACTCAGATCAGCAGAGACCTATTCCATTCAGCCTTTTTTACCCCTTCCTTTTTTTTTTAAAAAAAAGGGCAAACTGTTTTATATCAACAACCATCTGTGAGCCTGTCTTTTGGGCCATCAAACTCTTCCATCCATTACAGACAGCCTTCCTCACCTCTGCTGCATGACAGCGCAATAAAGATGACATACTAATTCAATGACTTGTAATTTCAGCTAAACAAAGACAAGTGCTGCCGCTTCTCCTTTTGTGTCTCAGTGCCATATCGGTGAAACCAGCTATGCAAACATAGCACTGGGAGGGTTTTATGACAGCAGTTGAATGGGGAGAGTAGCTTGGTGTTGCTTTTTTTACGGGTTTTGGCTCCACGATATTTGGCTCGGTGCTGCTGGCCATTGCCATTGTGTCTGGATTCTATGTCAGCAGCAGCTAATTGTTCCAATAATGTTTATCATAGGGATCCACCAGGGAGCTGTATATGTGGAGATAAGCTACAGGGCAATGATACTCCCTATCTTACTGATCTCTATACACAATGCTTTTGCTTCATGCCAAAAAGCTCTTTAGGTTTCCAGTCCAAAAAAGAAATAAAAAAAAAAGAAAAAATAACAGCTTAATCATTGTGCCAACAATAGTGTCTAAGGGGATGTAATCAGGTTCCTCTGATAATCTTAGCGACACATGAAAGTCATGCGCAAAAGAAGTAATTGAAGTAGTTGGTTCTTTCTACCACCTGCTGTTGAAGTCACAGGTTAATCTAAATGAGGTCCCCTTCCTATGAAGTAGGATTCAGGGCACTTTTTAAACCATAAAAACGTCTTACGAAGGCTTTGCAAAATAATAAAGAAAGAGTTCATTAAATGAAACGTATTAAGTATCCAGTGCTTGCTCAACATGTCAAGCTGCTATCGGGTGTCATATCTAAGTAAAAAAGCCACTCTAATGTCTAAACCCCAATGCACGCTTCAGTTTGCGTTTGGAAGTACACAAAAGGAGTGTGTCAGGCAGATGCCCCCAAATAGCTAGACGTTAGGGAATCACTGTAACAGGCTGTACAAAAGACAGGTTTTTTAAGACTTGTTTTTGATCCCTAGGAATAACTCAAACCCAAATATCTATGTGTACAACGACATCTTTTTATACAGATAATAGTAGATAATTTGTGTCCTTAACTCTCTTACAAGTTCTTATTAATTGAAGGACTACCAAATAAATAGTTACAGAATTGAGCTCTGAGCTGGACAGTTTACAATGTTTTCCTAGGTTTTTTTTTAGTTTATTTTTTTAAACCCAAATATAGGGCAGAAGCAATAAAATTAAAATGCCATTGTGGGTAAGAACTGCTATCATTACAAGCACTCTTTGTACCTTTTACCGTAATAAATGATTTATAATTAAAGGCTCAATGCTGTGGCTGTATTACTAACTAACTACTATTCTTACTGGCCCTGTGAAGTTGCCCCAAGATCTCTGCCACACACATTATTAATCTGCTTAAGTATTAGGTGCATAAACTGAGCAGAGTTAATAAAATGCTATAGCTTCATCTCCAAAGTACAAAAATCCCTCCCTTATGGAAAAGTCCTGAAGGATTTAATAAGGATACCACCAGTTATTTCCTATAGAAATTACTCTGAAATGATTTACATAATTTGAGAAAATGATATACTTCCTACAGGCTTTTGAACCATCCTAAGGGATTCTATAGCAAAGATAGCGCACTTTCTGAAATTCTATTGGATATTATAATATTCTACACTATTCTAGAGAAATCTGCCATAAAGAGCTGTTGGAATCCTTCTCTGAAATTAAACCAAAACTGTTGCCGGAAAGAGCTGAGGTGTTCTCCCTTTTGTTTCTTCTCTCAGACACACAGAGTGACTACGTCTGCTTTATCAAGTAAAGCTGCAGAGTGGGTGTGTGTCTGTAGAGTCAAACAACTGCGGCTGAGAAACCAGCATCCACATTATTCACATTTTTAGGTGGTAGTTAAAATGGACTGGTTTTAGCCCAGTCTCACAAACCAGCTGCTGTGCACCAGGTGTGCTCCTGCTTTAGTTTTACATAAAATTGCAATAAGTGAGGTTGTTTCACTTAAAAAGCACACCTCTTCCACAAATAGATTAATGCAGACATACCAGTGTCTTCCTTGTACCATATAAACCAGTATTACGTCACTGGAAGGAATTCTTTCTGTGAGAAAGCAGTGAAGCTCAATCAGAATATGTCTAACTAAGAATAGTCCAAAGATTATGTAAAAGATGAGTCTTCAAAACTACCACCTACCATGGTGACTGAGTACGTAACAAAGAAATATAGCAACAAAGTCCAGAGAAATGTGGTTATAAACGGAAACCCTCATCCATAAAATCCAGGCAAAGTTTCTTTAACTAAAAATAAGAGAATAAAGTGAACTGACCATTTCCTTTTATTTGTTGACCCTTCCAAGAGTGTTCTGACAAAGACAATACATGTAACAAATTTATCACTGCGTAACAGTCTCAGATTTAAAAAAAACCTCCTCAAATATTAAGTATTAGGTGTGTTTCAAGAATCTAACCTTCAGCAACTTAAAAATTTTGGGACACCTCAGCTTTCCCTGTGTTATGAGAAGTGCTATGCACATACTCAGTGATTCTGCAACCACCAAAAATAATAGTAATTGGAAGCAGAATATACCAGAATATACTGGAAGTAACTGGAAGCAGACTGGCAGTTCTGTATGGAATATTATGATCAATTGAGTTTTGCAGCTTACATGATCCCATTGCTGCATAGCCCAAGTGACATATTTTTGTCTTTCACATCCATTTTGCTTTCTGGTTTTGAAAGAGAAACCTGATTCTGCCATCATTAGTCCCATTGAGTGGTACCTGACTCTGCAAGTAATCCCTATTGATTTCAATATTAATTCTTGTTAAATGCTGTTCATACAGGAGAAAAGATGCCACTAAGGAGAACTTGAAAGTATTCATCTTATTTGTAGTCCTCTTTTTTTCTCTCCATTTTAGCACGTGTACTCTCCCATCTCTCTCACTATTTCAACACTCCTGTTTTTGTCTCTAGTCCTTTCAGAGCTCGCTATTCTCTCCCTTCCTGTCTCTTCCTCTCTTTCAGTCTGCTGTGAATCTAAACTCCATCACTTAGATTTTTCACTTGTCAGTAAAGAAAGAAGACAGAATGGATCCAAGTCTATCATGCTTTTTGTTACCTATTGCCAAACTGCACAATAATATTACGGGAGCTCTGTATATATGAGCCAATTTCCCAGTATCCCCCATACCTACTTGAAAAGGGCTGTGAAGGGTAAAAGTAAGTGTAGGAGTTCAAAGATTGCCAGAAATAACATTCCAAAACCCACCTCTGGATGTAGAAGCAAGTTTTGCCTCATTACTTGCTCTGCCTACTTGTTTCCATACTCAATACAGGTTTAACTCCTATGATCTTGCTTTCTTAATACGTATAGGAATATGCAAATTGAAAATAAACGCAAATGCAACCTTCCAAACCAAAATGCTCATTCAGGTTGCTGTTCAATTTGCTTCCAGGAATGGTGAGAAGACACACTGCATTTGATGGCTAAGTCAAGTTACAACAATACAGGAATGGATATATGATAACATTATTCTGCTTTCACTCTTCCATTATAAGTGAATATAGATTACATACACTGTATTTTGTTTAGAGAAAAAAGAAAATAACTGTAGAGGTGCAAGAAATTACCAGAAAGACGGATACTATTCAGACTGTAGTGAAGAGGATCTGTATGATGTATTTCAAAATCTATCCTCTAGAACCTCACTGCTTTATTCTGTGCAGTGGTTTCTAAGAGGATGCAGCAACTGGGTTTGGATTTGCAACAGATTTCAGGTCAGCCACATTCTTGACTACTGAGTTAACTTTTTTAAGACCTACTACCGTTAAGAATAATTAAAAATATATTGGGATCTCTTATTTTTTTACTCAAAGTTCACTTGTCTCCTCTGGGAAGTGCATCTTTCAAGCTTAACTTTTCTATTTCACTGCTCTGGTAGCTCTCTATAACATTCACAAAGCTAGGAGGGTGGATTTTCAGGTTCTGAATGAACTATAATTGCTTTTAATTCCATCTTTAGAATATCAGTCTCCAAGATTTCTATTTACTAGTTTATTCCTAAAATAAATTTTGCTTTTAAGTACTGGCTGGCTTTTCGACAGCAAGATGGCTCAGAGTACTACCCTACTTTCAGAGAAATTTCTGTTTGGATTTTGAACAAAATAGGTGATGGATCCTATTGAATACCGGGTTTTAGCTTCCTCTGGTTTAACACTTTATTGTAATATGGCATTTAAATACAAACAAAATTCAAAATGCCAGATACAGATAATATTTAATAAATAAACTGAAAGTGTGCCTTTACCTATGGGCAAAATATATGAAATGCATGCTCAATTTAGAACAAATGAGAAAAAGTCATGTGTAACCACTGTGCAAATTATTTTTATAAGAGGAAAAGAAAACAAAACAAAGGCTAGTGATCTTTTATATTGTATTCTAGAAGTGTATCTTTCTGAAGAAAATAACAATAGGTTTTTAAAACAAGTCATTTGTGGATACACAACAAACGCGATTTTAAGGAATTTTTAAAGCGAGCAATGAATGTTACAGGAAAGAGTAGATATTGGTCCTTCTACTCTGTAAACTGAAGAACGCTACGCACTTAAGCACTATTATTTGATAGCTGGGGGGAGAGGAAGGGGAGGGGAGAAGGAGAGGGAGCCTCTGAAACAGTCCCAACAGTGTCTGAGATATTTCAGTAAAATAGTTTTAAAGCTCTTAAATAGTCCGTATGTCCTTAAAAACCGTCTGTTTCCCGTTCTGTTTTCTGCACCATTAATACATTTGCTGGCTAAGCTCTGACAACAGCGGTGTTGTTAAAACAGCAGCCTGTGAAGCTGGGAGTATACAACCTGGATTTCAGCTCTCAGGGCTAGTAGCTGTTCTGGAAGCTGAAGAAAGGCAGAGGGGAAGTGTTTTATTTTGGTTTTGTGTTCTCTATTGAGAACTTACAGTGGAAAAAAAAACCACCAAAAGCAGAGTTGTTAATTGTTTTTATTTTACATCTATGACCACACTATTCATGTTACAATAGATACAGAATGGATTATCTCTTCCTGAAGAATTAAATTTTCCTTATTTTTAAAATTACAATATATCTGCTTATTATCATTGCAACAGAGTTTGGTCTTACCATAGACTTTTCATGAAATCATTTAGTTTTTGTTGTCTAATTAAATCCCTCAAGACATTCGTACCCCTGAATAATTATTACAGAAATTTTTTTTAACTAGATTTTGGGTGTCTGACTTTTAAGTGTTTGCTTATAATGGGCCATGCAACTAAAATATATATGCCAGAAGTTTCACAAACTTGCCAAGTATGTAAAAAATTAATTTAAACAATATATTTAAACATATTTTAGGTCCAACATGCATAAAAAAAAAAATTCCTTGTGAACTTCAGATTAAGCATCTAGAAAGTAGTACTGTTTTCATGATACAATTAGCTCTTATTTTCTCTCAAATAAATTTAAATTAATTTTGAATATTCAACCTTTTACCTCTGAAAAATATAGTCAACTACTACAACAAACCTTGATCAACAAGCTGTCATGCTTTGTGGCCTCTAGCTCTATACCCATAGTAACTAATCAAAAAAGATTAGCAGAGATAACACTTATTTCCTTACTTTCCATTACTATGAGGTGTATAACATTATTTGTGTTCACCAGAGCGTACAGAGGATGAATCCCTGATGAAATAACAGCTCCTTAACTGTTGTTGCCCAGACTGGTGGTAGAAGCCCCATCATTGGAAACATTCAAGGTCAGGTTGGATGTGGCTCTGAGCACCTGATCTAGTTGATGATGTCCCTGCTCACTGCAGAGGGGTAGGACTAGATGACCTTTGAAGGTTACTTCCAACCCAAATCATTCTATGATTCTATGATTCTTTACTTACCGGTTAAGAGATGGTTTTGGATTTTCTAACACTAGGTTCATTATCTGGCTTTTATTTTACATGTGTTGTTCAAATGTGTACTTGTTTCATAGCAGACTCCTAGCTGGTTTTAATGAGCACTAACAGCAGTTCTTTAACTAGCCATGAATAATATTATTACAAATGTAAAGTTGGAACCACAAGCAACGAATTAATCCTGAAACTTCCACTAGCGGAAGTAGTTAATAAATGTATGTATTTTGAGATTGGGAAACTCTGTCATCTTTCACAGAATGCTTTGTCAAGAAATCCTTGAGAATTCAATTTTATGATAGTCCTCAATTTGCAAATTACTGTTGGTTTATTCTTCATATTGCTTTTTATACCTAGGAAAACCATAAGTACTATAGTAAATAAATACTTATCTGTCAAACATTATTCTGAGATGAAGGATATTTCATTTAAGAAACGTATGTAAGAAAAGTCTTATGCATTATAACAGCATCAAAATGCTAAACTACAGGAATATTCCTCAATTTATTACGGCATAGATCTACCTCCAGAATTACACCTAGGAATTACACCTAGTCACAGCAAATATTAGACTTCTACCTATCATAGAGCATTTTTTTACATTCTGATAACCTTTTACCAAAACAAACATCAAAGTGAAAAAAAAATAATAAATACTGGAAAATGTCCAGCATAGAAAGGTAATGACTTGATATCTAGTGCATGTCAGCATCACATGTATAAAGTAGCTTTAAAGTTGCCACAGAGCTTTTTTAGTCAGGTGTGAATTTGAGGACTGGCCCTCCTACCTGCTCTAATTTATTGCACCTGCAAATGATCCCCCAGGTTATCAGTTCTAGATAGGTGTGTCTTAGTGCTGTGACAAATTGAGCTGTAAATGGCAGTACAATCAACTTTATATTAGAATAATAGTTGTCTCTTAGCAAGAGACGTCAGACTCCAATCTGGACATTGTGACTAGACTGTAGTGAAAGAGAGATTTGCATATTACCTCGTGTTATGCATCCACTCTGTTCAGTTTGAGTTAAAGGACTTTTATTCATGGGTTCTTTCTACAGCAAAAAGAGAAAACGGAGCTGCTACTTCAACCTTGAAAAGCTTACAGAAAATCTGAATGTCTACGTTAACTCCTCTTTATAGTCATCTGGAAGAAATGGGAGCCATAAAATGATTATATGAAAGTATAAATAAAATTTTGAATGCAATGTCTAAATCAAACTAGAAAACAAGGAAGACTTGCAGCATTTCACCAATTTCAGCTACTCCATTTTGGTGAAATTGTACTAGCACAGAAGAAAACAGACAGGAATCAATTTCTTCAGTATAAACAACTCCTATTAATTTCTGAATAAAAGGGTAATAGACTACCATTTCAGTTTCGTGCATCAGAAAAGCTGTTGACTTTCAGAAATCAGTTAAACTAGGATGGCTGAAAGACAAGTTAATATATCTTTAATTAGCTTTCCATTTGTGCAAGATAAAGATTGCAAGCTCAGTGTGAAAAGTATCTCAAAATATCAAGCCAAATGTGTGGTCTGAGAAAAGCTGTTTCTTAATGTGTCAAACATCTACACCTGGACTAACAGATCTGACTAAACAAGAAATCTTTGCAGGACTGATTACCTAGATGGTATGATATCTAGGCAGTATGTGCCTATTTAGAGCTATGTAACATCTAGCATGAAAATAACATAAACAATAATAATTGTAAATAGTTAAAAATTACCTTACAAATCAGGACTGCTTGCTATTGGTCAAGAGAAAAATCCTTCAAATAGTAAAAAAAAAAAAGTTAAATAAATTACCTACACCATTACATTTTAGTTGTTACTAATAAGCATTCTACAGCATGTTATTCACACAAATGAAACTTGATATGTTGTGATTTTAAGCAAGTAGAAAATAAGGAACTATTGGCCCTAGTTCAGCAAAACTGTCAAAAGCCAGTGATGAGTCAAAGGCAACTCTTTCTCACTCTGAAGACTGAAACACCTCCTCTTTGAGATGTGTTAGGAACAGCAGGCTATCTGCAGAAGTCACATTGTCACGGTGAGAACAGAAACCTGGTGATATGTGATATCCATATATTTTCATCCCCTAAAGAGGCTAGAAAATCCATCTGATCTACCTAGAATGTATCTAGAAATGGGAAGAGAGATCTCCAGTTCCTATAGGATGATATCCCCTTACCATGGAGCAAGCCAAGAGAAGGTTATCAGTTTCAATTTGTGGAGACAAGCAAGTGCGCTCCTCTATGGTGACTCAGGAGTGGCCTAAAACAACCCACATCTTTTTATACCTTACCTCTTGGAAGAATGGTCTGTGTACAGGCAGGTCCACTAGCTGTGGACCAGAACCAAGCTCCTCATCAGCTTGCTGGATTCCCAAAATCGCATCGGTTGTGTGAGATTACACAACTGGCAAAATAAAACAAATGCAGATTCTTGGATTAGCTAGCTGTAAGACAAGGAAGTAATGATTCATAGTATTCATGCTTCTCATTTTAGCTTGCGTTTTTCATGAATTTTAAAACTGTCTTTGGCTTCATTTGGCATTTTGCACTTTTCTCACTACATACACTCTACCACATATATAATTTAGAATTCCACAAGCACAATTTAAGGGGGTTTTTTTTGAAAGAGAGATTCAATTTCTTATAGCCTTCTTAGGGCTTTAAAACAAAGCTATTTTATGAGTTTTCAAAAATCTAAATAAAGAAAAAAAGAAGTGTTTTAAAGAAGAAAACAGTATGACTCAAGCTATATACAGGAAAATACATTCCCCTTTTTCAATACGCACTCTGTTTTAAATGGGTGGAACCAAACTATCTGTAACCAGAATTTTGGGAGGATGAAAGGCAAACGCAGTCAGTTTGCATTTAATATGTATCAACTAATCACTAAACCTCTTGGTTTATACTTGAACCTTGATACACTGAAGACAGATAAGTTCACTGAAAAACTGCTTTCACTGCAGTAACTCTTCTGCCTCCAAATATGACATAGAAAACCAGAAATATGCTGGTACCAGTACTAAAGTGAAGATCCTTGAAGCCAGGTGTTTTACATAAGCTCCCTAGCCTGGAATTTATCCAACTTTTGTAGCAATACTTTGCAGTACCTTTTCAGCTTTCATTGTCTGTTAAAGAATATTGAGTCCCGAGGAACTCTTTAGGTGGGGTTCAGGAGAAGAAAGTCAGAGATGGTCTGCTGGCTACTGAAACAGCTACCAGATTTGTCACTTGCCTACACCGCAGAAGCTTCTAAGACATCCCTCTTTCACATGCTAGGAAAGATGTTCACATGCCAAGCCTACTGGATTTAAAGGAGGAAAGGTTTTACTCCCTGAAGATTGGGGGCAAAAGACCAAAGTAGTTGAGTTGCGTCTGTAGGTTACAGAGGAATTGTATTTTATCAGAGAATACATTTGAAATTCTGACCTTTATGAGAAGAAATACAGGCCTGGCACTGACAGTAGTAGCAGTCCTGATGTCATTATTAGATGGCACTTTGAAGCCCACCTTGAAAGACTCAGACCTTCACACTGTCAATCTATTCTCCAATAGTGTAGTTCAGCCTGGGATACATGGAAGTGTAATTGATCAGATGTTTGAGTCACAGGACCCTCATTGTTATCACTAACTTATAGCACCAGCTATGCAGAATTTGCATCTCCAATGAATACTCGGGATACCATGTGGTGAGCCTTGGGCAGAATGATCAAAAGCTGGAAGTATTTTTCACACAATTTCTATATCCTTGTGATGGATTTTCCTGGCATTTTCATGTGAGATTTAGAGACATTTTTCTGACTAGACGACAGGACCATGTATTTGAGGAGTCTGCCCAAAAGTGACAGTTGGCAATCTTGTAACAAACATGCCACTGGTTTGGGCAGGAAATTAAAGATGCTTTTCCAGTAGTAGCGCTAGTTTAAGAGAAAGTGAGATAAGTCAATGTGAAGGAATCAAGATGGAAATGGTAAAGACTGCTCTTTAGCTGACTTTTTCTGAATAGTATGTAAGATTTCTCCCATTAAATTAACATATTTACATAAATATTAAGCTTTCATACCAAGCAATATTCAGTTATCTTCCTCTGAAACAGACAAAAGGAGTTATTAAAAATATATCAGCAGTTTGAGGGAAACAGGAAGGATCATCTTCCTCTTTCCGCAACACCAGAGCCTCTTATTTGCCAGGTACTACCTAAAACAGAAATGCAGAACGGAATTAGATCGTGGAATCCCGCAACTCCAAAAGGCGCTGTACATATCAAGAAATTGGCAGTGCCGTTGCCCACCCACACCAAATCTACTTATTTATTCTGAGTAAATAGGAAACAATTTAAAAAATGGTACTTTTTGCACTAAAATGCACTTCCAAACATGTCACAATGTTTTATGCTCAGTTCTGACTAATACGATTAAACATTGAGTATAATAATTAGATTAGACTCACTTAACAACCCCACTTAAATTCAAAGTCCTTCCTCTGTCCAGAGTATAAAATATGATGTACCAAGTTGTCTGCAAAATTTCCTGATTATTAATCCCCTTAATATCTATATGAGAGAATTACTGCTACAAGATCAAGATAAAAGTGCAAAAAGCTGTTCCCTTTGGCTTGCCACTATAAAAGTATCTTTTTTGTCTACAAAGCCTCAGACAGCCACTGGGGCCAAGCCAGGATTCCTGTAGTGAAACAATCGACTTGGCATCATGTTGACACATATAAACAACAGTCTGTCAACAGGCCTCACATTAGTGACAGAACATTTTTGGCAAAATAGTAGCATCCTTCTGGGCACTATGGCGATAACAGCCAGTAACATCCATTCATGCCTTCACTCTACAGCACAATATTAATTAAAAGATTGTAACAGTGACATTTATCCAAGAAGCTAAAAACCCACAGAAATATCCATGCAGAAGAGTAGAATGTTTACTGAAAGCAAACATGCATCTAGCTGCTTTTTCATACAGTAATTTTAGACTTACATACTGTATGTAACCTTTGTCAGTTCACAATTAGCAGCTAAGTGTAACTGCTTGCTTGCAAATGGCTATATGAAGTGTATATACACACACGTGTCATCAGCTTATGTAAATCAACTTCTCTCTAGCGTGAATAATAAAAAGCACAAAACAAATAGCATTGCTTATGAAAATAAGCAGTTGTAGACTTTTTTCCTTTCTTTTTCTAATGAAGACCCAAATTAAAAGAAAATTGCTAATTTAGATTTTTTTTTATATTTTGCCTTTATGTTCTCTTTAACACCAAAAAATATATCTAAGGGAGTCTACATATATGCAAAATATCCATCAACAAGTTAAAAGAAAGTGTAAAAAATATTTACACTAGTTAATATTTTTACCATATCTGCTCTGTTTTTCACATTTTTCTAAATCCTTAAAATATGACTTATGCTTATTAATAATCCTTTAGAGTGAATGGAACCAAATTAGAGTAATGTATAGAAGGGAACCTGAAAGGGTGGAGAAACATCAATTATCTGCTGTCCACTTGATGGAAGTTTAAATAGTAAGAAAATACAAAGTGCAGAGGAAAGTGGATTGCATCCAAAATCCCAGAAGCATAACATCAGTTCTGGAAGCTGTATAGGCAAATTAGGACAGTAGTTTGCCTGGGCTAATTATCCTTACTGAGATATCCTACGCTGTTCCAAAGAAATGCCCTAAACACCTGTCACAAGAGGCACACAGAATACGGCATTCACAGACCGGGCATAGGAACCAGAAGAAACACGGGGTGGGAGGTGGGGCAGGAGAGGTCATATAATCCTTCTGACATAACAGTTTATGCCTAAACCATCCTAAATGAGTATTGATCCTTGCCTAAGCATTTAGTGGTGCAGATTCTGTAACTTTTTTTGCCCATTTTAGTTCAATCCCTAGAAACTTTCTGAGTAATATTTCATTTCTTACTTCAGTCCCATGGAACAGTGGACTTGACTTTCTCATTGCACTATTTTTTTAAATCTCTGAAGGATGCTACCCTGGCCTGCCTCAGGCTAGATCAGAACAGTTAATCTAATCTTATAGGATTCACAGTGACAAATTTTTGAATGTAAGGACACCTACTACCAACAAAAACCAGAGAACTGAGCACTCTCTGAGGCGTGATCTACTTTTGGAAGACTGGATGCTAATTTGAGTTAAACACATAAATCCTCCCCTGTGGAAGGAAGGAAGAGTTAATTTTCTCTTTTAACAGAGTTGGTGATAAACTTACAGTTGGAGCATACACTTCAAAGTGTGTCCCAACTGTCAGACTACTGGCTAGACAGGGTCTCTATGGCAAAATAAAGAGAAATCAAGCAAGAGTATGTGATGTTTCACACAGGCGTATTCTTTTTAAAAAACATCATCTGGTTTTCAGTTTGTGCTTGGAGACTTCTCTATGAATTGCATTCTCTGATTTTTTTGAAGTAAAATGCAGAATCTAAAAAAGAACATTTCTTGCAAGTCAAGTCCCTCAGCGTCAAGATTCATGTGGAATTCATGATTTCATTCTCTTTGCCCCTCCTGTTTAGCCCCTGCATTTGCTTGCCTAGCAGTCCTGACTCAAGAAAGGTGTTAGGGAGTGCGATAACCAAGCCTCATTTCAGCCTGATACTTGGAGTGTTCTTCTGAGAGGAGCTTGTTGTGAGAGGGATTTGGGCTCCCTGATCAGAGGGTGGCTGAACACATCTTTCCAATTTTCAGGTGGAAGTCTTCTAACTAGTGGAAATACTATGTTGGTTATTTTTCTGAATCTGTGTCTTCCAGACTAAGGACTCAATTTTAGCAATGATGAGAGGAATATAGCTGAAGACTTCTCTGAAGCTTTCAATGAAGAATCATAAACACCACTATTTTTGGCCAGATCCTTCATCTCCTCCTCGTGCAGCTTCTTACTGATTTATTACACACATGCCAGGAATGCCGGATTAGATCTAAAATAATGCCTAAGTGAAAGAGAATGCTCTTTTCTGTATGGGAGACATGACCTACCTATAGATCAGCCCAAGCAACCTCACCACAGCACTTGAAATAGTTCAGACGACAGGTTAGATTCCTTTTCCAGCCAGCATTCCATGTCCATGTGCTCAAAATAAGTGAAGGAAATATTTATTAACTTAATGAGGAATTGTAAGACTTGCCTCTGTAACCCCTTTTAGTGATCTTTATAGAAACAATGAATATTTAGGCAAAAATAACAAACCCATTAACGCACAAAGATAATTACATTCTTAGCACATTTAAACATTTAGGATGACATTAATTGAAATCTAGAAATTTTTGCCCTGCAGGAGAATTCTGCATTTCTGGAACTCTTATTTCTAACTGAGAATTTGAAATTCCAATATTTTAATGACAAAATCAAGTATGTACACATTTTTGGATCAACAGAAAAACTTTTCTCATTACTACACTAGAATATTTCATTTTGATGTATTTAACCAGTCTGAAAAGCTTTACTTCAAGTAAATTTGGTTGAACAGATTTTTGTTATTGATACCTGTTGCCTGTATCCTCTAGTCCTTACTGAGTCTCTAATTTTCCGTACTAGATACCTAGAGTGCATATTGCTTCAAAACCTTAAGTTATATAATATCTCTTAACTTGCTTTGCTCAAAAAATATGTATTTTTCTGACAGTAATGTAATCAACTGGAGATCTTCACCTATCAAAGTAACAGTGGTCTGGCCTACAGCTGTCATATTACAATGAATTGCCATGGGAAAACATCGATAAGTGCTATTCAACAGACCAGAACTGCACGTTTTAGGATCTGTTCTTTGACCTAAACTGAGATATCCTAATTTTTTCCATTAGAGAATTTGGTCAGGAAAACACGCCATAATCCAAAACCAAACTAGAAAATGATATGACTTTGCAGAAAATTTATTTGCATGGAAAAGAAATGATTAGTCAACAGTATTTCATTGATAGTTGAACGCTAGAGTCTTGCAATAGTCCATTCTTCCTCTACCCAGTGGGGAACAGAAAGGATGGGAAGTGTTATTTAGCAAAATATACTAAGAATCTTCAAAGATATGTATCTAATAGAAAGGTGCCTGGACCTCTCTAAAATTCAGCTGCTGGGCTTTCATGTGCAGTGCTCTCAAGGTCCGCAAAGTTATTCTCACAGTAAAAAAAAGAAAAAGATTGAGTAGCTCAAGTTTACAAAGGTATTTTCTGGGCTTGCAACTTTTACAAATAGAATGCTGTTTATATTTTAATTTTTTTAGGTTTTTTTATCCACTTCCATCTAAAAACCAAAAGAATAGAAACACGCTTTTTTGTTACAGGGTTTACTCTCCTGCTTCTGGGTCTCAAAGGAAAATGTCACAAGAAAGGAATTAAAATGGCTCTTCAGGGGCTCAGAAAACATGAAATAAAAAAGCTTTAAATGATGAAATGTGTAGAGTGATGTGTGATGGTTTGTGAAAGTTTTATTGAACATTAACTAGCAGAGTGATACTATAGCATTCAGTCTCAGTTTCTGTCCCTCCACCAGCCTATTCTCTCCCTTGTTATTCAAATAGCACAAGCTTTCTACATTTCAGCTGAGTTTCTTCTGACATTGAACAGAAGAGAGAAGGCTGAGAGAACAACTCCTAAAACCATCATTTTTCTCTTGTTTCACTATCCCTGTAATATACATGGATGGTTCTTACCCGTGGTAAGTTAGCTAGACATTCAGCTCTGAATTTTGGAACTTTAAATTAATTGATGCAGAGCACTGTTGGGAATATCCAATTGTATTTTTTTCTGTATTTCTCCTTCGATATTTAGATATCCCACAGATTGATTTTACTAGGGCCCGTGCAAGTTTACATCAAAACCAAAATTAGCTAGTGAGAATAGTCTGAATGTCATTAGGTTGGTTTTGCTATACTAAAGGAAAAAATAAAACCGATGCCAATTCTGTGAAAAGTTAACCCCAAATTCCCTTGATTAGTGTCCTTAAAAAGAATTGTAGATACAGTCCAGTAGACTAATTAACACTTGTTTACAACCCAGCCTGGGAAAAGCTACGGTTGCTATTCCAACAGTCTACATAAATCAGAATAATTTATCCAGATTCAGATTTTAAAACACAAATGTTCAGAGATTCAGAGACAAATTTTCATAGCAGCAGGCATAACAGTGTAGTACATATGTAACTCTGGAACATATTATGCATGTATATTCAGTATATTACTTGTTTGTTCTGTGATATCCAAAAGCATATCACCTACAGTTCTCAAAAATTGATTTTAAGTGTCTTAAAAAGCTGTTAGCTAGTACCTTTCATCCAAAATAAGTGACCTTCCAACTTTTATGTACAACTTAGAAAGTTCTGGCAAGCTCTTTCATGTAACCTTTAGTTTCAGACTGTAGTGGGTGTTTGTAAAATCTAAAATACTAAGAGGAAAGCTGGTTATATTCCGTATCCTGACAAACAAACAACACCATATTAGCATACTTTAAATGTCCATGCAAAACAGCTCTGAAAAACACTTGTAAAGATTTCAGTGGAAGCTACTGGCTAAAAAAAACATTAGTACGGTTTGCTCATGAAGTTCAATTTCAGAAAATTGTTCTGGAAATGAACTGTACACTGTCCTGCGTTTTTCACCTTTTGACTGCTTTTAACGTGGTCAGTAAGTAAGACCAGTGAGCACTAATTCATCAAAATCAGTTTTACTTATCGAGATCTTGGCCAGTCTTGACCTCTTTAAAATTTCTCCTGTCTTTCAGGAGTGGACCACTTGAGATTTTAAAGATTAGTCAAATATGTGTTGAGAAGTACTTACTATCTCATTTATTATATAAAATGAGTAACTTTCAGACTCCTGCATGCCTTTGATAGGAACTTAAGTCAAGGAAAATACCTAACAAAGACACATAGCCTTTGACTTCCAAAATATTCTCTCATTAAACTCATTTCAGTCATGTATGAACGGAATATACTTTGCCCTCTGGTCATGGTTCAGCTCAGATTCCATTCCGTACACTTCATCATTTATATTCAAAAATTGGACAAATATTGGTTTTATGTAAAAATTGTATCAGAGAGTGAAAGTTGTCTGAAATCAATGATGAGGCACTTTCTTCGGACACACAATACAAAATTAGAATTCTCTGCTGATTGAACTTGGATGAAGTACTTCCATTGTTTTTAAGGGAAACAGAAATATGATGCTTCCATCCTACACCACAGTCTTTTTGACATAAGATCTAAACAGTTCAGAAAGATTTCATCAAAATGTAATTTTTTTTTGTCAATTTAGAATTGCTGTCATATATCCAGGTAGCTGCATTTCAGAAATATTGCGCACCTCTCTCAATGTGTGCTGGGATGACTGAATGAGCAGAAGAGCATTTGTGGTGGGTCAAGTCACTTGTAGCGTGGAAAATGTGAGTGCTTTGGAGGTCTGGCATATGTCCTGCACCCCCTGCCAAGCACCATGATCGCATTTACAAATCAAAAAAAATCAATTTGTTTTCAACCAGAAATCTAGCAGCCATGAAATTTTCAGTTTTGTGGAACTTGTTGCTGATTTTTAAGCTGGAAATCAAACCTCATAGAAATTAGTATAATATTCATAGTAGATATTATTCTATTGAAAAAAATTTCTGTTTAAAAATATTTTTTTAAATACAAAAAAATAAGGCAGTTCTAAAAGGGTATCATGCTGGAATTTTTCTAAAAAATTAACAACATCTTCAATTTTCTGAAGAAATTTCAGAAGAAATCCTTAGGTACAGGAGTAGGAGTACAGATAAGGAGGTTTTAGTTCAAAATGTATAATATTTTTCCAATAATGGAGTCAGCTGTAAGTCGTAATGTCGTGAAGTCCTTCTAAGATTAGGTTAATCTATATTTAGGACATACCACTTAAAATATTCTTTTAATGTTTGACAGGAAATGCTAAACTCTTCATTGTCCTCCTTGCTAGCTTCATGACTTTGTTCAATGTACCTTTGGATTTTGTTGTAAGCTTAATTTAGAAACATATATTTTAAAAACTAAAGAGAATCCTAAAATAAGTTTATTTTGAAGGAATGCTAGCGAAAAGTGGAACTGACTTTTAATATTCATGTGACACATACAGAGCATGCTAAATGCATGCACTTAATGTGTGTCATTGAATAACAACTGTTACTTCATCAACAGTGTCTTCTACAGGAGGATAAGAAAGGCCTACACGAACAGTGGTTTAGGCTGGGGTTTTTAGAAACATCCAAGGCATCTAGGCAGCAAATTCCTATTTAAATTCAGTAGAAGTTGGGACTCTGACTCCTCTGAGCTCTATTAAAAATCTCCCCTCTCCCTTGATTCACAAATGTGGTTGCTCCATTAGTTTGATTTTGATTAATTAGCAGTGCTTTTAGGCTTTACTTGCATGAATTTATCAAATGTTACCAAACTGAAATACATCAGTTATTTCCTCTTTTAAGCATAAAGGATCTCGGCGTATTTCAAAGTATTTGTAAATGATGGCTTAATAGCTCCTAATGCATCATGGCCCAGTTTTTACAAGTTGATTATGAATGCTCATGCAGTTTAGAAAATCAAATGACAGTCCTTACAACCATGGTTCATGTTAACTGAATAGGTAAATTACACTTTTTATAGCAGGGTAATACATACGACAAAAAAATGCTAACAATTTACCTCTCCACAGTTGGCACCAATGTGACAACCTGTTCTGTGGCTGGGGAGAGGTACGAGCGATAACACAGTATCAAGGGATGGTCTCTGGTACAACTCGACAGCAGTACATCAGCACAGACTGCCTCCAACAGACAGATGCTGCTTGTCAAGACACATCCTAGGGTTACTGATCAGGAAGAAAAAAGGGTATATAAATATTATCCTTTAGTAGCAGGAGAAAATACAATAACACATAATCATATTGGAACCAAAGCATTAAAAAAAATGGAAGACTGCAAATTTGCTAACAAATACCTAAGCAGATATTAACCAAAATCCACCATGTTCGTCAACTGGCCCAAAGACAACCACATTATGGAGGGCCTATATATATATTTTATATATATATATGGGCTGTTATATATATATATGCATAACAGCCCAGCAGTTCTGGATGGAATATGAACATAACTAACAGGTCAAAAAACCCACAAACATATTGTTTTCCATACATAGTCAAATGCAAGTGCAAGAACAGTAAATGCAGACCCCATGACCAGTACTTCACATTCTATGTTTTATTTTCTATAAACATTGCAAGTAAGACAAATTCTGATTCTAATTCACTAATAAAAAAATTTGCTGAGAAAAGTTTCCTGTTGGAATAAAATTACCATATCGTATGCCAGACGTTCTGTCTATTGTTAAGGTTTTGTTGCAAAAGAATACCTGTCATAGGTCCAAGACCCTTAGATATTGTCAGCAGTTAGATGATTACCTATGCTGCAAGTACTACCACTGCAGAGTCAGAGGACTTCACTTGGAGCTTCTAAAAGTCTTAGATCACTCTGGAGTTACACTCTTTTTGCTTTTTGAGGGCATTCAGTTCATTGGAGTACTTCATATTTTCCACCTGGACTTCCATTAAGTCATGCCAACAGTTTTTTGCCTCAATTTGCAATACTGTTAAGTTGGGTGACACCAACACCAAGTAATAGAATAGAAAAGCATTTTCCCTTTATCTTAGTTCGTTTCCTGAACTGCAAATAAATTAGTATGTGTAACTATTCAAAACAAATAACTTTCAGGTAGACTGGTACATTTTTCAATATCTCTGTTTCAATATGTCATTACATTGTATGGATGTCAGACACACCCATTAAAGAAAATGTTATTAGCAAAAGAAAAAGTGGGAATTATTCCTATAGCACTGTTGGGGAAGCAGTGTTCAGAAACAGAGAAAAATAAGTCAGTTAGTGCCCATGAGTACCTTGCTTAAAATATTTCACAGAATTCCTGACTTGTTTTTATTTCACTGCCTATAAGAAAAGTTGAAATTGTCTTTTCCCATTCTGTCATTGGAATGGAGTATAAAGATTTAACAGTACATATCAAGAATACTATTGAGAATATAGAAAGAAAATAAGTAAGCAGAAATGAATGACTCAGCTGGAATATGACAGTTCACTGAGGCCAGTGTTTTTTACTCTCTGCAAAAATGCCATGAGTTCTTTGGTATTCAGATGTGTTTGCAGATTACACGGCTTTTCAACAGGTGCATTTAAGAAACCAGATTTTTATATGTGATGCTGTCTTAGGTATGACTCAAAAGACCCATCACTCTGAGGCACTGACTTGAATAAATCACTGAAAGCCTAGATTCCAATGGCAGGCTCTAACCTGTGCCTATGTCTATGTGTGTACATGTATGTGTGTATAAACACCTACTGAAACATGCAATGTATATAAACACGTGGATATATGCATCCTGAGACCAATACTTTTCTGTATCCCAAACCCTGCACAGAATAAGAAAGGATGAAGACTACTCAATATATGAAAAATCAGAGGTCTGTTTCTTTTGACAAATTGCTGCAAAGTTCTGTAACCTGTGCCTAACCCATGCAGGGTGAAAGGGCTGTGTGGGAGGCAGCCTGGCTTCTCCTCTTCCCACCCTCCTGTCCTCTTTGCACCCCCTGCAAACCTGGGAGCAAAGTTCTCTGCTGTTGCAAATCATTCACACCTTTTCTGATACCACTGTGATATTGTTCAGTATGCTTTGCAGCCTGCACTTGTAAGTTGTTTAAGAAACAATGTTTTTAATTTCTCAAGACTGTGAGATTTTTTAAATGAAATTGTAAGTATCTAGTTCGGGAATCAGGAAAGATCTGTATTTTATAGAAAGGTACGGTCACTTTACTTATTGTAGACCCTCTGAAAAAGGTGTTTAGTGCTTTATTAATGGGAAATTCAAGTGATGTTTTAAGAAGTGTTTTAAAGTATCTGTTTTTCAGGAATGTGATATCACCACAGTCCGTAAGTGGAAGTCCTAAAACAGTCACATCTCTGAAATGGTCTTCCAGCACACAATATTCTACATTTTCAATGCATTAGATCAATGTCATCTCTCAGAATCTGATATGATGTATATTTTAAACACCATAAAACCAATACATTCCAAGTCAGATCAAATGGCTTCATGAAACTTCAATCTAGAGAAAAATACATTGACTCTTAAGCAAATACTGCTATCTGGCCAAGGCCTTACTTATTCTATCCATCCAATTACTTAAAGTGGAAACACTACAGTTATTTTTGCGGGATATGACTGGGACTTCCTTAAAGATAAAAAGCTCAAGGGAGATGGGCTATCATAAACTTTGATTTTGATGGAAGAAGAATTAATTTACCATAACTAATTTGAAAAAATATCCTAACAACTTGTAATTAATTGGTATGCATCAACTAAAATGCAATAATATCAGGTTTCCAGATTAAAGCATACTACCTTAACACTTTTTTTAAAATTACCTCAAAATAGCTGTTTGTGTCTAAAAATCAGATGCACTTGTTAGAAAAAGTATTTCAATTTGCATTAGTGATGAGTTTCTATTATTTTTTTAATTATCCCATTTGTTTCCTCTTTATTGTTTAGCAGATATAAAATGTTTTACACCTACTCTCTGAAAATTTTTACAAGATTAATTAAAAAATATGGTCCTGGAACTGAAAATGGAGATAAGAAGTGAGAAAAAAGTTTGAGAAAATTTGTGGTGATGAAATACGTAGGTTGTCATGACAAAGGATCATTATATTTATCCTTTTTTCTTAATATGCATGAATTCACAATAAAAATCACTAAATCAGAAATTGAGACCCTTTTGTACATTCTATAGAAAAAGATCTCAAGTATTAGGGCTTGTGGTTGGTTTAAAAAGAACAGTAACTCATATTAGCAAACAATTAACAATGCAATAGAAATATCAGTGTAAGAGTTTTGTAGTTGAATCTTCTATACTTGTAATCATACATTAAATAGCAAGTAAGACATAGATAAGGGAAAACAACATCTTGTCAGTATTAATCTTTTCAATAAACACAAAAATGCTAAATCTCTTTGGTGAAAACTGTGGTTGACTATTTTGTTCTTCTGCCTCAGTGAACCCAACCGCATTACTGCAAGAAAGGTAAGGCTTGTTTCAGGGAGACTGGCGTAACACCATAAAATAACCCCCCTGGGAAGCAAGGGCTGTTATCGTTTTTCCAGTGCAAAGCATGTATCCTATGCAGTGATAAGGAATCCAAGAGATCTCTAGCTTAGTTATTCCAATGCAAATTAACTTTTCTCTTGTAATATTTGTCTGAATTGGTACAGCTTTGATTTTTCAAACATGGAATCTCATTACACTTTGTTCTATTAGATTACAAAACCTTCTACAAGCAAAAATATCTTCCTTATACAGGTATTCATAGATCACAGTCAAACTGTCCCTACCTTCATTCAGATAAAATAATTTTTATCTTATTAGTCTCATTATAAAATGAGTTTTCACGGCCTTGAAACATAGTGTATCTTATTCTCTAATTAAGACTGGAAAATAGAAATAACTCCTCTCAGCTGGCTACGCAGCAAACTTTTTATACAATCTATCACAGGACTAATGTGTGGTTTCATTTATATCTTCTCTAATGCTGCTAACATTTAGTGTATTTGTATCAGAGGCATAATAATAAGACAGTGAGGTTAAACGCCACTGTGAGTGGACATGAAGTCTGATCTACAAAGTGGTTCAAATATACAAAATGGAAAAACCCCTTGCTTTATTTCCCAAAGGCCACGGTATGTACTTATTGAGTTATTTCACCACGATACATCACACATTAGCTCTGCAGAAATCTATTTCTGAAAATTATTTATGTTTTATTTTTCATTTAGAAACAAGTAAACCAGATAGTCCTGATAAAAACTTGTGAGGGAGGGAGTATTGACTACCACAGAAATGATTAGAAACATTTTCTTTAGATATACACATAACTAAATAATACATTATAAATATACATCACATACAGTGCATTTATATGTGTTTACATCTAGACTGAAATTCAGAAAGGCTTATCTCATTTTTGAAGCAAGAAAATAATTCCTATTTCTTAAATTTCTATTAACATTTAAGTCATATATAAAAATAAAAATGAGGCAAGTTTGCAAGATCAATGTTTGTTATAGAAGCAAAACTGACATGCAGAAAGAATTAAATGTGGTAGGAATCTTGGGAAAAAAATCTAGTGCAATAATAAATGAAAATAGTTCTATCATCTGATATAGATATTAGAAATATTTCTCTGTAGATGATAAGTGTGACTAGAATAGCATCCATTTAAAAGAATTACATTACTGGTTCATCTCTGATGGCTATTGTGGGACTGATATTAGAGTAGTGCTATCTGCAATTTACCTTTTTTAACTAATAGCTCTTTGTTTTCTGCATGGATCCTTTTAAAATCTCTCGTATGCTTTTAAGATATCACTTACCATTTAATCACTTTCCACTTATTCTTCACTCTCCGGGCTCTTCAGTCTTTAGCTACATTATGATTTTTTGCGTATATATATTCCAGCATGTACACAGAACTAGTTTCTTATCAGATCTGTCTGTCTTGACAGATATATAATATTTTACTTTAGTATTCAATGTATTACTAGAAAGATCTGGTTATTTATGGGGCGTTCAATCTGTTAAGTCCCACAGGAAATGTAGCCATAGAACCTCCCGAGACTTATGACATGGTCAAAATGAAGAGCTGGGGCAGAAGAGTGACAAAAGAGAAGAGACAAAGGAATGGATATCTCACAAGATTCCAGTTTAAATTCTCTGTTTGGTCATCTGATATTAAAGTCCTTGTGAGGCAAAACTGTACAGTGCTAGGCAGCAGACTCTGGTGTACTCTTTGAAAATAACCCACTTAGAAGCTCTGTTCGTCTATTTGCACTTTCCTTCAGGGCTGTAAGCCATATCTTGCTACCCTTGTGGTGGTCAAACTTCCATCATATAGGACTGGCCTAAAAATAAAAAGTTTTTTACATCAAATTATTCCTGGACAGTATCTAAACAACTTCAAAATATTGGACATCCTTCAAAGAAGTATATGGGTCACAGTTTAAAAGGCCCACTGGTACTTTTGCCCCAGTGTTGCTACTTCAGATCATTCGCTGTAAGTGTGGGCTTAGATGTGCTAAACTGGGATCTTAAAAGCTATGACCGCTGTAAACCTCTCAAATGTATTGCCAAAAACGGTTTCTTTTGAGACGCTATTATAACTGCTAACATAAAAGCAGATGAAACTATTATCCACTTTGCAGAGATATATTATTCACGCAAAGTTATAAAATCCTTCTGAATATCCAAGGAAAAAGCATAGTTTACTGAGTCTTTAGTGTATGGATTTTGGATTAAGGTATAGCAAATATCTTTGTTACAATGAAAGTGAAAGTTTCAATTAAATTCTGGGGATAAACTCAGGAGCAAAATTTGCAAATCCAGTGCTTCTCAGAGGCATAAGGCGACGTCTGTAAAGAACCAGCAGGCTGGCTGTGGAGGGAGTGAGTTAAAGCAACATTGAAAAGCTCATTTTCCCTTATCACTACAATCACAATTACACCACTGCTGTTAGGAGACTCATTCACAACAGAGTTCAGGAAAACAGAAGTATTCAAAGTGGCTCAGAGTCCTTTTTGTCCCCTCCCCCACTCAATATGCACTCTCTTAGGCATGAAATGAGGAGATCTTGTAAACTTTTTCCAAAAGCGCAAACAAAAGTCCAGCCCATATAGCTGAGGATTTCTCAGGTTTCTGGCTCATTCCCTCATATTTTGCAGATCAGGTGGGAAGGACCTATGGAAAAAAGAATTGTTTCAAACAATTCTTCATCCATCCATCAATATATTCTATTTCATAATACAAAGACTGCACAGAGGAAGCAACCCTGCTTTAGACACCTTTGAAAACCAAAAGTCATGGACATCTAAAACCACAACAACCGAATCATGACACTGTGAACCTTTTTTGGACCTTGATATGCAAGGTGCTGTGTAATAGATGGGATATACCTAGTGTCACTATTGCAAATACTTACACGTGTATAAATTGGTAGCATGCAAATACTTTTCTGTCCAATTGACTTTTTAAAATGTACTTCGAAATTCAATCCAATTTGAACAGAAGTATATGTAGGAGAAGTAAAATCACTGTCTGAAGTGTTGCTGTTGTTAAGTAAGAAAGCTTATTGTACTTCAGAAAGATAACAAAACTACTTCATATATTTTCTCCCGGATTGAGCACATGACAAACAATGTTTGAGCCTCACAATGTTTTCAAGTTACTCTTGTTTTTAAATTTTTTATGTACTAGCCATCCCAATCTCGTAGCTTCACAGTTCTCCATGGTATAAATTGATGAGTGGATGCACAATGACCATCTGCCAGTTTCCATAATGCTCAGCTTTGTTAGCACACTGATCACATATTTCTTGGTTAGGCTCATCAAAGTATTATGGTATATTTATCAATGTGCTTTTCCTTCCCTCCTTTTCTCCCCTCATTCCCTTCCTTGCTTATGACTTCCGTTATGATCAGATGACTCCTGCAGCCAGCTCATTGTCTTTGACCATGTCCTACTGTGGTAGGCCAGCAATTTGGCATCAGCTGGCAAGCAGGGACATGGGGATCTGCTTAGCAAGCCTGCAGCAAGCCCTTTCAGTCCAAAGAGTGCAGCTGGGGGCAGTGAGAGCGGAGAAGGGTTCATCTCTCTTCTCCTGCCCAAAGGAGACCTATAGGGGTCAAGCATCTTGCAAGTCCCACTGATGCCTGACTGCAAAATCTGAACCCTGTGCTGGACAAAAAAGACATTCTCCTCCACAGTCTGCAGGAGAGGGAAGAGGAGTTATACAAGGATGCAATAGTGTGCAACCTCTATCTGTTTACTGAGACATACCCATAACATCAGAGGATTTTGATACTGAGTTATCTACTTCTCTTGCAAGAACTTTGGAAGCCAAATGTTGCTTGCAAACTCAGAAAGAGGAAGGAATTTACAGGAAAATCCAGCCAGCGATGGCTCTCTGTATTTGAACTTATAATCAAACAAAAGAAAATAAGATCAATATTTAAAAAAACCCACAGATGTCATATTGAAAGTGCACATAGAGATGGTACTTGAGAAATATAGCAGGGGTATCAAATTCACACCTCCCACTGTTCTGCAGTGTAACAAGCATCACACGCTGCACATGTGACCAGTGCACTGGCAGGAGCACAGGTGTCAAGGAGATCGGCACCACCGCTAGGTAGAAACAAGGCACCCGGCTGGATAAAACAAGGTGGAGGACCAGATTTGGCCTGCGGGCCATGAGTTTGACACTCAGGTAGGATAACCTTCCCTTGGAGAAACTTGGGCAAAGCCTTCCAACTAAACACTGCTCCATGTACTTATAGACAGTTATAAGTACCAGAGACTACCATTGAAGTGAACTTTTAAGAGGAGATTTTTGTCATTAGTAACATATTTTTATTTTTGTTGCAGATACAAGCAGACATATAAGACCCACAGAGGAAACAGAATGCCTGGTCTTTCCTGATGAGGAAATACCACAAGACCTGACAGCTTCACAGAAGCAGTGAGAAGAATAAATGTCACTGGAAAGGTCCCATTTCCTAGAAAATCAGAAACATTTGCTAGATGTTCGAAATGTATTCACAGAAATTTCATGTATTCAGAACTGATTTTGGATCACACGATGTAAAAACAATTTCATGTATGAACAACTAAACTGAAATTTGCTAAAATGCTAGGATGGATAGCTGAGGATAGAAGACAGACCCCTTGTAGCAGTTAAAATTGTAGGGTGTTTTTAAGATTACCTGAGACGCTAAGCCAATTACCTACATTCCAGTATCTTTTAGTTGGATCCTATAATAGGAAAAGGGAAATATCTAGCCACTTATCTCACCCATCACATAAATGTCCTATGTGAAGTAAAATATAGATCCTTACTCTTGATTGGTTCAGCATTCCCCATTCCACCTGAAATTTCACATAGCAGCAGAAGGAGTCTCGGAAAATGAAGGCACTAAGATGGTTATTAAACTCACATTTAATTTCTTCCTATAAATGTAAAAGATATTAATGTATTACATTTCAGGTTTGAAGACTATTTGTTATCAGGTTTCTTAATAATGTTTTCTGCTTTCAAAAGTTTAAAATGGACAGGAATCAGGGAAGAGTTTTGCCAGACTGTACAGTTTCTCTATTTCCAAGGTTTAAATGAGTAAGAATTTTATATTAGCCTCAGAGAAAAGAACATTTAACACCCAAGTGGTCTTCTTTGGGGTAAGAATGATATACAAGAGGTTCTCTTTCACAACTGCTCAAAAAGACTTAAATAAACTTAAGACATAAGTATTTAAAACAGATACGCTAGGAAACTGCATTGTAGCTGCAACTTTAAGCAACCTAAGAACACAAGCACATAAAAAGCATGTACCATACTTTCTTCATGTAAGCTTTTTATGATATTTTGTGTATCAGAAACATCATCGCTGAATTACAACTTATCAGGAAATATATTTTAGCAAATCTTATCAAGATACAGATGAACAAAGGAACTATATTACTCACTTTTACCTTTCTTCCCAATTATTGGTGAGTTACTCTTTGAATAATATGGCCAGCAGACAGAGTGTGCATTGTCAACCAACAGCCTGTGTTACAGAATCACAGAATCACAGAATGATAGGGGTTGGAATAGACCTCAGGAGATCACCTAGTCCAACACCTCTGTAAAGCAGGTTCACCTACAGCAAGTTGCACAGAAACGTGTCCAGGCTGATTTTGAATATCTCAAGAGAAGGAGACTCCATGACCTCCCTGGGCAGCCTTTGAAATTGTCAAACAATATCCTGTCTATAAACCCAGCCTGGGTGATAATACTAATGAAGAAATGTGTTGTGCTCTTTAAAAAACTGATTTTTTTTACCATACACACAGCAGCTTTTCTGATGACCAAGGGGTTGGTGATAGTACTGTCCTGAATATCATGCTACAGTAAAAGGAAAAGTTCCTGATACATTTTACAGCTATCAATTATAGTAGTGAAAAGAGCAGCAGGAAAATTTAGTGCAAAGACTCTGAGTAAGCCTACTTGATAAGGCCAGAACGAGTGCAAACTGGAAGACTGCTAAGATCATTCTGAATGCTAGAAATACGGTGCTTATGTGCAAGTGTAGCAGATATGCTGAGATGGATGCATTTACGGATGGTGGAATCTGTCTGTCAGAGGTGGATGTCAGCATTCATCTGACACAGGGGTTCAGCTGGGAAGAAAACAAACAATAAGGCATGTAAGTACAGCATACAATGGAGTTAATTGCTTGTGATTCTGGTGGGGTGTGCTGACAAAGATGACAACTAAGAGATAAAAGGTAGAAAAGATTTGGTTGGTAAATCCTATTCCTGGGAGCTGAGCAGAGTTCTGAAGAGGTGCCTCATTGTATCATTCATTCATGCAACCTGGCTGGGAAAGTTCATGGTGCAGGAGTGAGATGAGCTGTAGGGGTGGACCAGAGTTACAACTTTCATTTGATTCCTCTTAAGGTACACTCCGTTTCCGACATAAAAATGGGTGGAGTAGGCCTGTAAGCTACTCATCTGTGCTAGCAAATTAAACAGTACCTGGAATGTAGTGAAAAGTGGCTCTCAGCTCTCCAAACTCTGACCTAAAGGTCATGTCAGCCAACGCTTTCTCAAGAACTACATGTTTGTCATTCAAAAGCTGGACTTTTCATGGGCAGCCTTGGGACATTAAACCTGTTGTGGAGGACAGCAGCATTTCAACAATGGGATTATTAGCATAGATACAGTCACAGTGCACCTGTGCCTCTTAATTTCACCTCTCCTTCCGTGCTGAGTCTCTAACACAGCATTTTATTCTAACGAGTTGACAAGACACATGAAGTATTGCTCTAAAATTCCATCTAGACTTAAATACTGTATTCATTATAGAAAGCATGCTTATTTCAGTTTCCTTTTTAGTTTTATTAAAGGAAAGCAGGTCTTGCGAGTCATCTGTTTAACACACCAGTTATTCACAGCTGGAAGAGAAAGTTTTGTGGATATTACTTAGTATATATGGGATAATAACCCAAGCAGCATTTCATGTTTTCAGTGCAGGATCCTGGGAATCTGTCACACAGCTAAGGATTCGCTAAAGAAGACAAAAAGGATTCTAATAAAGAAAGCAATCTTGAACAACTTCTGCAGTTCTTGGAAACAGTGTGGCATTCATATTGGTTAGGTATATTAAAGCTATCCCTAAATAACTCCTGTTTAGTACTTGGAATTTTGCCATCTCATGACTCGTATGTGGCTCACACAGTAATGGGCAATTATTTTCAGAACTCCAACACTGCAGTCAATTACAAGAAACCCCCCATCAAAACAAAAAAACCCAACAAACCACAAAACCCAAACCCAACCAATCAACCAAAACTAAAACTCTTTCACTACGAAGGTATAAAGACCACTTAATGTTATTTATAAAATATTCTTCTCAGGAGCTACTATTCACGTATGATCTTAAGAGATCTAACAACACAATGGTTATGCTTTGCATGGCAAAACACCTAGGCAGGTGTCCTGTTCACTCAGACAGAAGATCAAGGTCTGGTATAAATCATGGCTCCAAACTGAAGTATCAAGGTCCTACAGTTCGAAGCTGGTGGTGATCCCAGGGCTGCTGCCTCAAAAGAGAAAGACAAAAAAACCAACAACATGTAAGCATAGGAATAAATGGTGTTTGGACCCCTAACACCTCCTGTTATGTGGTCGCTTTAAAAATCACGGTCCCTGTTGCTTGCTGTGTTTGCCCTCATGTCTGGGCAGACAAAATTGTCCTTGGATGGAAGAAACAATTGTTGCATTCCCTAAGCAAGTAAAAGAGGGACAAAATTAGAAATTGTGAATAAACTTGCTTCATTACAGAGAAAATTCAATGTCAATTCATGTTACAAGTATATCAGAAGTGAACTGATGAAAACTGTCTTCGCCTAATCATTCACCTAATGTTTGCTTTTCTATAGTCTTCATATTCAGTAGAATACATAACCCTAAACCACCGTCCACGTAAGGAAACTGGAATAGCAATGTGATTCATAGCACACAGCACATAATGTATTTTGTCATTGCTTAGCTGATGTTCTGATATTTCATTTGTGCTTAGAAAGGTGACCAGCCTATTACCACTAGCCTTTTCAAACACAGGTTTTCAAGATCTTGAGGCCTAGTAGTGTTCTTAAAAATGACTTAAGTGTCTAGAGTAACGACATAAGACGGTTAGTTCACTCCTTTGAAAGAGCTTGATTTTGTGCTAGCCAGTATTCAGGCAATTCAGCTGCTTTTATTCAGAAAGGTTTAAAAGAAGGTGGAGGGGATGATTCATAAAGGATATACTTTGCCTTTCTAATTGAAAATTTCAATGCAGTTAATACTTTTCACTTCTGCTTGTCCATTCTAATCTTATTTATTGTGCCTCTGACACCTTCCATTATCCTTCCCCCGACCCCTTGTTTTAGATGAAACAGTTCTACTGCTTTAACACTGAAAATATTATTTCTGTGCTATCAGTGGCAACTTCCTGTGCCTTTATATACACAAATTAAAGACTGGTTTATTATTAATTATGCACTACAATTCTTCCTGGCAACAGTCTGAAAGTGACAAAACATTTGCTTTTGTCATAGTTCTATTAAGGGAACCCAAATTGAGCTGCTGAAATTTATGACACTTTACTGTGTTTTTAATTTGCAACACAGGGTCAGGATCATGACAGTGATTTTATTTTATTTTGCACTTTATTTTCAATGATCCTAGTAAAGTTGTTAATTAAATTGTTTGAACTAAACTGTTTTTATCATTCCAACAACCAATATTTACTGCATATTAAGGAGAAATTTCTTGTTAACATTACTTAATTTTCTAACGGTTCAGTTTAATAATGGAAAAAGCTTCTACCCTAGGAAAGACGTCTGCTTTAACCAGAATGAAAACGAGTCATTTTTCCCTTAGGAAAGAAGATGAAGTAAAGAGCGTACCTAGGGGAAATAGCTAAGTAATTTTTGCATGGACGTATCAGCTCTGGACATCTAAAATACTTTTCCACTTATCAGAAACATGACTAAGGATTTTCCATCCCAAATGACAACTGTCATAAACCCTGTCCCTACTCTGAGAAAACCAGACTAAATCATAATAAACAACCAACAAGTACAAACCTATGAAAGAAACAGTTGAATTGGCGTCTTATCTCAAGAATATGACCAGAGTGACCAGCAGAACAAGTGATGGGGTCTGGTCCTCCACTTGACAGTCCTTGTGTAAAGCTTTGCCACTTTCCCACGTAGATGGGAGCGCATTTCAGTGCCACTCATGGGGGGGCACAACCTAGCCTAAAACTTTGTGGAAGCTGGACCGTTGTGAATGAGGACTTGCAAAATTATCTGCAGTACTGTGGATAAAGGGAGGTGAAGTACAGAGAGCGCATCACCCCCCAGGCAGTCTGGGAGGGGTAACCAGGATTCCTCACAGCATGTAGACTCCCCTACTCCCTCTACATAAATATTTTTAGAAGGAGAGAAGCAAAATCAAGGGCATTTTTAACCTGTTCCCCATGTTAATTCTTATGCTAGTTTTGCAGAGAGGACTCAGGTTAGCTAATGAATGCCAGGTTAAGTAGAGCTTGAATTATTTATACAGACATTATACATTGTGTAGCTGTATTAATACATATATATAATCAATGTAATTAATTACGTGATTATATACATATATAATTAGGTTTAAATATAACTATGCATGTATTAATATAATTATGCAAACAATGAAAATGTATACACCATTTCAACCTATAGTAGCCTAAAAAAATATCAGAAAATCTCAGACTTCCTATATTTATATATGATTGCATGTAAAATAAGTTAGTAAATCTCATTCAGAAAATTTCCAAATTCCAACAGAAACAAATAATGTTTTCTAAGGAGAATATCTTTAATGACTTACTTGAAGGTTAAGCATGTGATTTAGTTTTTTGCTCAAAATAACAAAAGGACTCCAAGCCCTTCTTCCTGACCTGTGACTGCTCATCAGCTCCAGTGGCTGTAATGCTTTGTCCATAATTAGATGGACAAGAGAAGTTAATTAAGAATAAATTACGAGAAGTACATAATATTAAAAAACAAGAAGGTGAACTACATAAGACCAGGGACAGAATATTCATGTTCATGTGTGCTCAACAAGAATCAGAGATCACATAACCTGCATAATAGAGGAAAATTAAATCATATTCACATTTTCCTTTTCTTTATGTGATACTTATAGGTGTATATCTTTATTATGGTTTTAAATCTGTATTAAAAAATCAATGAGCATCTCTGGACCCTCTGACTCACTCTGGACTCTTATTTCTAAATACTGATCAAATAAATGAAAATATTTCTGATTGGTAAATACTAACAGTCCTTAATAACCATAATGGTTAGGGTTACAGCTCCTATGCAGTAGTAGGAGCTGTCCAGTATCTACAAGTATGTTTAACAAACTCTTTACCCTCTCTACACTCCCTAGTATCTTAAGTTTATATTTTCACTTAGTACTTTCAAGTTATTCTGTCATTTTAACTTCCAGCACTTGAGGCTAGCAATAGAATAATACATTAAAAACCAGCATAAGTGTTTCATGAAATGGTCAGATGCTAGTCAATGGTCTTTGGCACTCAACACTCTTTTTTCCACTGAGCTACAAAATTCTACCTAGATTCTGTTTGTAGAAATGTAATGCACTTTCCTTTTTTTTCCACAGCAATAGTAATTTTACTTTGATCTCATAGCAGCCAAACTATTAAATGTAAGCATGCTCATAAGCAAGGTACAAGGCAGGCACAGCCTAGAAGGTCATAACCCAGATTTTTTTTTTAAATAACTATTACAATGAGGAACAGAGTATAGCCACAAAAGGAATAGTTATAATTTATGCCTGACTTACTTCAGCAGAATATAGTTTATTTATAAACTGCTTATGGCAAACTCTGTATGCCCCTGTTCTATGCATGTGCTGAACTGTCTTCTGGTAAATTATTTAAATTACACCTAGCAGTAATTCCTGAGGACTTTCATACTTCATTTTCTCTATTAATGTAACAGGGAAAAGCTGCTTTGCAAGGATTGCTCTAAATTCCCAGAGTGTGAGTTCCAAACTCTGTATGTGTTGCATTATGCCTGTCAAAAAACTTGTCTTCTCCTGAAATTTATTACTGAAGTCTCTCCACTAGAACTACTCATTGAAGCCTTACGGAAAGCTCATACATGATTTAAGAAGCTAACAGCACTGAAAGAAATAGGTCAGGTAAAAAACCCCTGAATTTAAGCTACCTTCACTTATTACTTATGCAAGATTATGCATAATTTAGCACACTGCTGAATATGCAAGGGCAGAATAATTGTTTACCAAAATATTTACTCTGTGTTCGTACCTGTGTTTTAGTGAGATAAGGTGATTTCTCAGCCCTTGCTAATCACTTTAGAATTAGAAAAGGATTAAATAAGTTTTTGATTATGCTGATAACTGCATGACATTATATGTAAACAGAACTCATGTTTAACAACCTTTTTCAAAGAGGTTATTTCATACGTTAGGCATATCAGGTTGTTGAGAGTAGGAAGTTTAACCTTTTTAAGAGGACTTCTTCCCTTTTGTATTGCCCATTTAAACCCTTTCCAAACACAGGTGTGAAGAATTTGACAAGGAATGTAGTGTCCAGGTCCTATCAGAAGCACCCAAAACCATGACAGCTTTCCTGCTTTTCTGAAAAACAAGTGGATATCCAAGGAAATTCAGTGGGGGGAAAACTGAAGCATACAGAAAATCATAGATTTTACACTACCTGACATATAAGTGTTTAACAACTCAAATGTCAAAAGAGCGCTTGAAAAGTAACCTGTTATTTTTTTAGAATAATGTTACTTTTAGCTTTATTCTTCAGAAAAAGTATGTTCTTCAAAAATAATTTACAGTGTATGAATATGGATAATCATGACAAAAGCGATAGCTTATTAAAGTCTCTACAGAACTTCCCTTCATATGAAAGCAAGATTAGAAGGGACAGACACTCATGTGAAAATAATTATTTTATGGTTAATGTACATTGCAAATGTAATAGCTTTGTAGTTTTGAAGTCAAGGAAATATTCTATTAATCCCGTTCACACACGCAATCCTCTGTAATTACTTTCCTAACAACACACATTATTCTACATGCCATCTTTAAATCATACCACAGATAGGATTCTCTCATTTACCAAACTCATGACACCTACACTACAGCTTTGAAAACGGATGCTCTTTCTGTGATCAGAAAGCAAAATGATATAACACTCAGCAAACATTTGGGAAGAATGTCAATAAAGAGGATTTCCATTCAAGAAAGATCCTCCTCATAGGATGTATTTTCTGTTACTACTACAAGAAAACATTGCTGTCTATAGGAGAATGAAATAACTAGGTCTTCTCTGTGTATCCCAGGCTAGTTGTTTCTTCAATGTAGGCATAGTTTTATGTTAAAATTTACTTGAAAACCTTAAGGCAAACCCTAGGATTTATCACTTCAAACAATCTTTTTATAAGATTGTTCCAAAAAAGGAATATGGGACTTCGGCTTAAATCTTTGTTTTCCAGTTAAAAGCTTCAGAATGACTAATTTGTTTCAAATACAAAGCTAAAAAAAGAAGGTCCTTTCTGGATTTAAATAAATACGTTAAAAAAAAAAGTCTAAGCCAAATAAATATTACAGGAAAAGCCACTAAACATGTTTATTTCATGGGTGGCCACAGTCAGGAAGACTATTCCTGTTATGGCCCTTTATATTCTTCTGAGATGAATCACATATATAGGATAACATTCATTACTATGTTACCGCTGCCGGTATTTGAAATTAAAATCTATGCAGAACTATTAGTCCAATTAGGAAAGTTCATTTTGCCTCTTTGAGTAGAAAGATATTGCCATAATAGCGTCTAGAAGTCAGACCTGAATAAGGCAAGAAATTTTACATGTTAGAGATTGAACCAAATATGTATTTTGAGGTTGAAAGTCAGCAGAAGAAACAGAGTCTCAAAAGAACAAAAGCATTGCTTTGAGCCATAGTAGATGTAAACAACCTAGGTGGGAGGTAAAATCCACCTTACCTAATGAGAATTCAGAAAGAATGATATTGTTATTGTTATGAAGTTGCTTAAATTATGGTGGAAAGACTGAGATGTCCAGCAAAGAATAAAAGCCAAAACCACTTCATTGTCTGACCAAAAAAAGAATTCCATTTCAAATAACTTTGATTATTCAACCTGAACACAAACCTCTAAAATACATCCATAGCTGCTTCTCCTGTAGTCCTTGCTGACAGACTTACCTGCTCCATCATCCAGCTTTTCTTTTCTGAGATGTACACAAGATCTGCTTTGGTTGCAGATCCAACATTTGTAATTTCATTCAGCTTTGAAGTAATGGCTGGACACACATCTATCCTATGTGCTCTACTGACCACTGTAATTTGGAAATTCATACGTTCAAAGAGATTCTGAAGGGAACAACCATACTTACCAGTGACAAAAACCATCATTGGCATAATCTCAGGAATTCTTCTGAGGACTGGTCATTCAAGTATTTCTTATCATCACATGGACATTCCTTGATGGAATAGAGCTGAAGTTCTTCATATCTTCTCACTATGAGATCAAGAAACCTGTATTGTTACTTGGACTTTATCATATATGAAACCTTCCAAAGACTAACAATGTTTGTACCTTAAGATATTTCTTCTTCCGTCACTCAGTTAAAAGGCTGAGAATTCTTCTTAGAGTCTTTCAAAGGAGAGAAAATCAACTTACATTAAGTAATGCATCTTTAGGGGGAAAAAATAAGATTAATAAAATCTGAAACACTGTTGCATAATAGAGATTCAATTGGTGCAAAAATGCATGAGTGCTTTCCCTCACAGCTTGTGTCAGTTCTGGTCTGCTGGATGAAAAGTGGCAGAACACAATTTACAACAGCCCGAGAGAAACAGAGTTGTGGCGATTACTTTTCTGACAGTGCATATCTAGTAAACAGAGCTTCTGCTTGTCTGCTTCTCCCACGTCATTTCCAGAAGTGAACTAAAGGCTTTAAGATTTCCTTTATCTTTTCCATAAATGCCTGGATATTCACCTTCATCTTCAAGGCTGGAAGCACAGGAGCTGCCTTCCAGGTCTGGTTTGGTTGCAGGAGCAACCTCGCTTTCCCATTCCTGAGACATATTTTCCTGGGGCAGACTAAATATGATCAATGCATGTCCACAATAGAGCAACAAAGCTAGTGAAGGATCTGGAGCATAAGTTTTATGAAGAGGCAATGAGAAGCTGGAGTTGTTTAGTTTGGAGAAAAGGAAGCTGAGGGAAGATTTTCCTGTTCTCTATGACTACCTGAAAAGAGGTTGTAGCAAGGTGTGGGTGTCTGTCTCTTTTCCCAAGTAGCAAGGGATAGGACAAGAGAAAATAGCCTCAGGTTGTGCCAGGGGAGATTTGAATGTATTCAGTAACAAATTTGTCAAGCATTGAAACAGGCTTCCCAGGGAAGTGGTGGAAGTTGTCATCCCTGGAGGTCTTAAAAAATGTGTAGACGTGGCACTTGGGGACATGGTTTAGCAGTGAACTTGGCAACGCTAGATTAAGATTTTGACTCTATGACCTTGAAGGTCTTTTCCAACCCAAATGATTCTAAAAGAGGAATGGGAAATTTTGGAGAGAAAAATGAGATATAGATCCTGTTTTATAGGCGCACATTCTCTGGATGTACTTTTAAGAGTTGCTGAGATAGCTTAAGGTCTCCTGCACACACAACAGTGGTCTGTAGAGTCCATTAGAAAGGATGTTTCACTCCTCGCTTGAGTCACGCCAGCAGACTGTGTGCTTGTTCAGTGCTCACATATCAGAGGCACCAGCACAGAGGGTCAAGATCATTGCAGGATCAGGCCTTCATCTGGGTAGGAAAAGGATCCAGCAGTCAGGACGAGCAGCAGGCAGATGTAGGCAGCAACATAAATAATCCTCAACTCTGAACGTTATATGATGTCATATAACAATAATCTTCAAGTATGCTATTGAAAGTATGTATAAAGTATGTATTTACTCCAATCGTTATCCTTGGAATCAGAGCTCTTTAGTACTGCATGCAAATGCAAGCATGTTCATCCCAGTTGCAGTGTTGCCTGAACATTTTGGGTTTGATTGGCATAGTATTAATTGAAATACGTCTTCAGAAGTTATTATATTAATATTTAGAGTCCCACACCATTTTTAACCTTCGCTGGAGTAGTACAAAGTGTTTAATGCTCCAGGTGCTGGATTAATATCCAGAGTCCTACTCAAAAGAATAGATAACGGAGTGTGTTGCAATGACCCATCATTACACAAGATAGTGTTTAAGAATTCCTGGGTTTTAGTCTGTCCCTTGGAAATTGTTGAAGTAACTATGTAATATCTGACTAATGTTACAAAATCCAGGAGCAGTGCTTCCACAAGGGAACATCTTTCAGGAAAGATATATGCAGCCCTATCAGTATTTTTTAATTTATTTTTGTATATATATATAAAAAAAGGTTACCAGAACAAATATATGATAAATAAAAGGCTGGAATATTTATCACTGGCAGGCAGTAAGCAGTAGACTCTGTTATTCCTCTCTTCCCTAAAACAGCGAGTACTTAATGAGATTGTATCTTCCATAGGGACAGAGTTATTGAAAAAAAAAGGCCCTTTCCCAGCACTTATTTAGGTGGGAGAAAAGCAGTGCTTGAAGACCAGAGCTTGTGTGTTGCCTGTGTAGTGTTCGGGTTGCTTCATTATATTGTAAGTCATAAAAATCACAATAGTTCCTCCTGATTGGGTGGATTGCCTGCTATATAAAAGGACTCATACATCAAAGCAGTCTGATCTCTTGGGAATAAGTGTGTTTTTCTGGATCAAATCCACTTAGAAAGGAGGGAAACAAATGCTTTGTTTGAAATACTAGTAATTAAACATATTTGCCCCTTGATTCTTAGAGAAGATGGAATATGATCATTATAAAGAAGCAATTTTTTCTTTTAAACTGTGCTACATCATAAAAGGAATTGCCTTGCAATATGGAGATATTACATTAGATTACTGCTGACCCCACAGTGCTAAAGAGGGACATATTATCTTCCACAATATAGTGATGTTTGAATTTCCAAGTTAGACTGCACTAGTGGCTCCCTCAGCTTTCCACACATAGGTCACCAGTTCAATCCAGATCAGAGGCTGCTCAGTGACCTGGCTTAAATACAAGAGAGGTCTAGTGCATAGTTTAAGTATATTGATGATATAGTACTTGTATGTGTGTGCACAGTTCTTTTTCCATGCTATTTCATTTCTTCAGTTCATCTGATTATGTTACAGCTTATTCTTTTCTCACAAAGTCAATTCTAGCACCATATTAACCTATAACTGTATTGATTATAATGGAAGGAGGAACACAGAAAAAGGAGAAAGGATGAGGAAAAGGAGATGTTATGTTTATTATTAAATTGTATTTGTTGTGATTGTTTTCTTATTTTTTGTAGATATAACATTATTTTTTACACGGCATAAATCCTTATACTTAAGGAAGTAGGCTTTGTAACACGGGCTTTGGAGAAAATATGGATGAATCACAGCAAATTTGGATATAGTCATGGATTTTATGAAAAGGAGTGACTTTCATAATTTTTGTTCCTCATGAAAAATTCATATACAAGTCATATTAATTCTGCTTCATTCACCTTTTGCTTCCATATATTTAGCATATTTATATATTGATGGTATTCCTATATATTGGATTTCTAAGTTCTTGTAAAGCAGAAGATTACTGAAATTAACAAATACAAAGTTTCTTTTACAGTTCCTTGAGGTAGTAAAAAGATTTTCCATTATTTTCTGCTTCTCACAAATGCTTATTCACTAAAGTTTATACTCTTTAACAAGCGTCTTGTTAACTTCTGAGATTCTTCTGTAACAGCTCATCACAGTTGGTGGAGATTATTTTGGTGACTTAAATATGTTATAGCAAAAGCAACAATTTGTCTTGTTAACATTCCCTGATATAAATAAATGAGTAACAAGGAAGATAAAATACTAGAAATACATTAAAATATGTATCATATTTTTTCCATAGTTAAAATATTCAGGATGGAATTTGTACACTCACATATACATTCATAACTCTCAGTTTCTTGTTTTCAACTTGTATGATTTAATTTATAAAATAAGATGTTTATATACTGTAAAATCTTCACATTCTTATAATATTTAATACAAGAGCATTTCTGCCACTTCTATACTACATTTTTCAAATTAGCCAGATAAAAGTTGTGATCTTCAAGACAATGCTTAGGATTCTGATACTCCCTATCGACTCTTTCACTGGTCTACCCACCAGGATGTACAAAGATAAAAAATTTAAGAACAAAAGTGCGTGATCATAAAGAAGTGGAAATTAAGGTTATTTACTACAACATATTTACTGAATTTACATATATATGTTATTTTTGTAGCATCTCAGATGAATCAAAATTAGGTGATGAATGAGTGCTCCTTCTCTATCTTTACATTTCTAACTGATTTTTCAGAGAAAACCTTCATAATTTGTTAAGAAGACCTCAACATACCTCAATCCTCTTCAATATCAACCATAAGGATTCTGATTATATTTTGGTTTTGGCTTTCTGTACACATTCTGCTAGCCCCTAACATATATTTCTGCCAGAATTTATTTATTTATTGATATATTTGTTTGTTTATTTATTACTATGAGCCTGGTTTTCAGTATACTGCATTCTTTATAATGGAGAGTGTTTAACTGCCTTCCCAAAATTTCTTGGATCTTCTGAAACTTACAAAACAAGGCAAAATACGGCAAATGTACCTGTTGAACCACAATTAAAGTGAATCCTGCTTTACATCATTGATTCAATTTTGAAGAATACAACAGTATTTTCATTTTTACTTCCTTTTTTTTAAAAAAAAAAAAGTGGCACATTAATTGCCCTAACTCTGTCTATAATCTCCAGTTTTCACAAGTGCCATTTTCAGAACTTACCAAAGTTACCCAAACCATTCAAGACCTGAATGATTTTGAGAGCATTTGCAGTTGGTACATAGGTTTCTAAAAAATCCAGTCATTTTCTGTCCACCTTCTTTCCATAACCAGAGAGCGAGCACATAGAGCAGACAAACCTCAACTGACGTGACATGAGCTGATTTGAAACTTCTCTCTCCCCCTTAAACTAAGATTATGTAGCTCTTGGATACTCAGATTTGGAGCATCACAAGGATTATAGCTAATGGTATGAGTCTCCAGGACTTTGGTTCTCCTGTTTACTGTCTGGATATGCCTTTCTTCTCATTGATGTTGACGAAACATGGGCTGTTTTAAAAATTTATTTTGCAATGTAGCCAAGACAATTTTGGTTTACAAAAATAGTATGCTGAAAGTAAAACCTACCTATTTAGATGCATGTTTTTTTCACACAGTGTCAGTTAAAGCATGTAGGGTGTCTTAGGTATTTAGAATTCAAATTAAGAAAAGATAATTTAGATCAGTTGAAATAAAATTTTTGAAAGTTTTATCGAGGAAAAAAAATAATTCTTATTATTCCTGACTTGCTAGAATAGGATGCTAAAGAACAGACTTTTATCCAGAATATATCTAATTTGCTCTCTGAAAAAAATACTTACTGGGAAAACATGATTTCAGAGCACCGTACCTACTGAAAAAGCACATAAGAGTCCTTGCTTCCCGGGGAGGGTTAGTTATCGGTAGCATCATGCACAAGATGCACTGTCAGGGAGGAGTTGTGATGATTGCCCCCACAGCATTGAACAAAAATCCCTGCTACTCTCAAGCAATGTTACATCGCAATCTTTGAAAAGATACAAAGAATACAGCTGAGCAATTTGCAGTCTTCCCATTATTTTTGAAAGGGGACACATCTAGCATTAGCTGACTCCCAAAGGAGTAGACAAACTCATATTCAGACACATTGGTGCCTACCTTTCTTAGCCTCTTTTATCGTGTCTCCTGCTTCCTCATGTGCCCAGTGTATGCATTTCTGTTTCCTTCTTGCAAGGATGAGGAGGGAGGGAACTTACTGAGTTTCACTCTGTCTTCCTGGGCACCATTGATTGCCAAAAATTCAGGGACTACCTTGTCCAATAACAATCGGCAAACTAAAAACACTCTAGACTTCTGTAATTTTAAATCTGACCTTGGGTTCTCTACTGGAATAAATACAACACAAAATTCACAACTACAGGAATGATTATATGACTATGTCCGCTGCAAAGAGACCAGTAAACCAAGAGTTCTCAAAGCCCGAATACACAAGATGTCAACCTGATTTCAAGATTCTGGAAGAGTGTAAGGCATGGAACTGTGAAAATCTTTTTGCATAGCTATAGGCTAGGAACAATGCACAGGCATGTCTTTTTCTCCATACGTGTCTTTTATGCACAGTGCAATAACGTCTTCAATTCAAAGACTAAGAGTTTTATGCATGTCCTTAATAAAAGAAATAGATAGTAAGAGTATAGTTATAGAATGAACAAGATAATTGTTCGTGTCTAAGAGGTAGACAAGATCCATATTTGGGTTGTTGTTTTGGGGCTTAATCAAGAGTACAAACAAGTTATTTCTCAATTTATTTATTTCTCTGGTGTAAGACAAAATTTTGCATGAGGACTTTGTATAGCTACACATAGGACTGGCCTGTGCGATACAAAAACTATGAACCAACCTGGCCCCTCAGTCTGGCAGCTGAAGGCCCAGTCGATTACATTTGAGCTCTTCAATGACCTTTAATGATGGCAGTCATGTAACCAGACTGAGGTCTCAATGCCCACCTCTGAGACAGTGAGTGTATGTTGGCCTTTTTAAGATACTAAAATAGCATTTAAATTGAATTAACATCATGGCTGAGTTTTAGTCAGTTTACACTAAGCTAGACTGGTGAGCTCTCTTATACCCCTTGTCCAATTCCCTTGTTTCATATGACATCAGGCAATGTAAGAGTCTGGATTTTTTCCAAGTAAAAAGAAAAGTACAGGCTTAGGGAACAGGAAAGCAAGAGTTTTTTCAAGAGATAAATTTTAGTGTATAAAAATGTATATATCTATATTTAATGTACCCTGAAATGTATGAAGTAAAATCCATTTTACCCCAAGCCCTGTCCACATTAGTCCGTATCTTCACCATTAACTTAGTCTTTAATGTCATTATTCACATGATGTTTCTGCAATGTGATTATTAGCATGCAGCTGTTTAGACAGAATTAGGATTACTTGCTGAAACATTCAGAGAAGCTGTCCGGTTACATTGGATGCTAGCTGGAGTAATATTTTGTGCCAGCTCTTGTGGACACATATAAAATACATCCTCTATTTAAACAGATGCAAGTGATTGCAATTTAATGCTAGTCAAGTATAACTAATTAAATAGTTTAATTAGCTAATAAGGTTTATATTGAAATGAGCAGTGCTTAATGAAATGGACAAAAATGCTGAATACCATATTTACATGGAATTACATAGGACAAGGCTTGAAAACAAGTTCCACTTTCCTACTAAAGTAGTTACATCCACAAAAGGTTTTCTGGTTTGTATTTTCTAGAACTGTATTTGCTTTGTTAATTACTCTGTACACATAAAGGCTGTACACGTGATGAACAGGTACGATCAGATTACCTTGGGTGCAACACAGATGAATGTGCTGGTGCTCACACCTGGTTTGAAAGGAGAGAATGGAGAAAGGTGAAGGGTCATCATGTGGTCTACCATAGCGGTGGTGCTTTTTGAAGGTCAGTAAGGGAGAAATTTTTCTTCTGTTTATCTTTCCTGATATGTGAAAACCTCTTTTACCTCAGATTTTCAGCTTTGGAAAGTTATCTTAAGTGTAAACAGAGTGCATTGTCTCCCTGTGCAAAACTGCCAGACTATCGTCTCTACCTGATGAGGAGATGAACCTTGACTTTGGTCCACCTGTCCTCCCCATGCAAGATTACAGGGGAAGTCTCTTAGGTGTGAGAATCCTAATAAAATGATACATCCTCTGTCTGCTGAGTCAGTAGTAAGACCATTCTGGATTTCAACAAAAATAACATTCAGACCTAAACACTGTGATATTTTGTCGTTTCTTTTTTTTGTGAAGGAGTTGGAAATGTCTGCAACACTTCAAGCCAAGGAGATTTTAATTTCATTTTCCATATTTGCTGCATGTCTTTGATATGAAAAGTGGTTAGAAAAATTAGGTTCTAACCAAGAGTCCTTACTGGAACATACTTCTCTGGAGAACCTAGCACTCTATACACAAGCTCATCTGTAAAAGGCTTTGTGCAGCCAGGCAGAAAGCTTATTCATCACAGGCAGATCTAGTCAAATATTGGGCATATTAAAACCACTGTGTCTGAATGATAGAGACTTTAAGTCACCATTCCAACTCATATATGCTGTCTATAGTCCCTATGCCTGGGCTTGCACAATCCAGATATACCAAGAAGAGTCGTGGACTTTATCACACATGTAGACCAGAGAGAATGTGTCAGTTTACACCATCCCAGGAATGTGTTATTTTCAGCCGTTTGTTGAAAAGTAAATAAAACACATGCTGACATGGTATGTTTATCTTTTTTTTTTTTTTTTTAATTGTTATTATCTCAATCAGTGGCCAGATTCATATTCTATGCATTCATAAACAATCTGAGAACTGTGCAATTCTGGGGGATGCATGTAATTGTCATTCTTTTGCTGTGCAAATGAGCTCTACAAAAATCTATGTAATAGATAATATAAATATTTTTTAAATATTGGCTAATCAGAATAATTTGTGTCAGGAATCCAATTCACGACTTGTAATTAATATCCTGTTTACCAATTCATGCTAAAATAAACACTAATTATGGCACATGTTTGTTTCATAAATGCCCTGTTTTATGTTGTTAAGAAATGCTTTGTGTAACCTGACTGGTTTTTATTCTGCAAATCAATTGCACAACTCCTTGGTCCCATAGAGAATGCAAAGCTATGCCACACATGGTGGCTAAACAGCATATGAATTAAACTCCATATAAGCAAATTTCTTTGTAAGTAATTTATATTGTATGGTAAACTTGTATGTAACTAGAACAGCAAATTAAAGCATTAATCACATCTGTAAAATTTAAGGCCTTGTGCATACAGAAAAAATATTAGGGAAATACATTTTCCTGTATTGCTGAAATAAATATTCTGCATATGGAAGCCAGTCTAATCCCTCTCATTATAGTGTGGATGAAGATGAACATTAAGCCCATATAACATTTCTTTCAGAATTAGTCGATAGCTCATTTTAGTAGGTAGCACATATTTCCAAACCTGAAATGCCCACATTCAATCAGATTTGCAGTCTCTTTCCCTTTACTGCTGAAGCTTTTCATCACTGTTAGGTAACCACTGTGATTATTCCATATCACATACTGATGGGAAGGCAGAACAAGCTCTCTCCCCACACTGAGCAGGTTGCAAGCTGTGGCAAACTAACTTGCTCTGAAATTATCAAGTGTTCCAGCACTCCTTAGCATTACTAACATAGGCAGCCTGCCAGCCCCCTCTCCAACATCCAAATCGTCTTCCTCTCTTAACCACATTTTTATCCATCTGCTTCACAAAGCAGCCCACATGCTTTGACTTACTCTCGTATTTGAGTACAATGTGAGGTTACTGTAGATCGCAGCCTTTCTGTGCTATTTCATCAAATGCTCTGCTCTCCGTGGATAGTTACCTAATCACTGGAGCATGGAATTTAAGCCCAATAAGTAATGCCGGCTTTATCACCTTATTACTTAATACCTTAATACCACATTACTCTTCTCATCCTTGTCTGAAATCAGCCTGGATCCTCCTCCTCATCTTGTACCCACGTGAGGATCTAAAATACAAAAAGACCCATTCCCTCACACATGAATGGGAGACGTAGCGCACTGTTGATGATACTCAGGAAAAAGCAATCAAAGTGCAGTTCCTCTGGTCCTTCCCACTGCCTGTTCCATCCCAAATAAAAGGAGGCAGAGCACAGACTGGGTATGGTGAATAGACAGGTAAGTACAGATCCTTGGAAGTTCATTTCTCAAGGGGAGCAAGGTACCCATCTGCCAGCATCTGGGGGCCCTTCACTCATCCTATGACTTGTCTTAATTAATGACAATAAGAAGTTGTTGCTGACAGTTGCAGTTATATCATGGGTTTCCCTGCAGGCTGATTCACCCTTTATTTACTTCATAAAAAATCATATTTATTTGACTCTAATTTGACTTCTAATTAGCCTGCATGCTTCTTTGTTCACTATGTTTGTTTGCTTTCAATGATCACTTCCTTCCCAAGGTGCTCTGAGTTTTGTTACTGTCCATGGAGTTAAAGAAAAATCAAGAAAATTATGACTCAAATGCCTGTACTTGGCTAAGAGCTGGATAGATACACCACCTAATTAATATTTGGAGGTTTTATTCCAGAAAAGAATTTCTTTTATCCCATTTCTATTGTCCCATTACTGTGTTTAAGTGTTTTCGTTAAATCAAATTTAAAATAAATTATGGCAGAATTATGATTGGTTATTAACTTTAGAGAATGACACGAGAGAGAATTCTTCTGCTCTCAAAAATACAAACTGATAGCTCAGTATGCATTTATTTACACAGTTCTGCTCATACATGTGGATTGCATACTGTGCATACAATATTACAAAAACATGAAAGACTATATTTTTTACTATGCTTTTTTCAAAGGACTGTATTTCTAAAGTGGCATCTAAGGCAGGATGTATTTTTAAAGTAGCATCAGGAGAGGGATGCCTAATGGGACTGTCAAAAGTATGCTAAATTCCTAATTACAATTAAAATTAACAGAGATTCAGAGATTTTCTCCCTAAAGACCACAGAAAAATTTTCTAGGTACCTGCTCACCATCAGAAACTTAAAGACTTCTGAGCCTTTTACAAAGACCCCTAATCATTTAAGATTTCTTTTTTTTTTTCCTACAGAATAACATAGACTCCACTGTGGTCTTGTCTGGGGTAGAATACCAAACTGCAGACCTAGAGTCCAGTCCTGAAATCAAAAAGCACCAAATATAAAGCATTTAATATCTGAGGATTTAGGAAATTTCTCCATCACACCATAAGGACTATAAACAATCCGTTTAACCAACTCAGAACTAGTCCATCTGGGATGAGCCTGTTCTTGCTTTGCCCTCAGCAGCGATGCTGCTAACAGTTCTGTGCCTTGGGTGAGGAACCCAATGCATGAATGACATCTTTTCCTGACAGTGGATTCAGGTATGATCTGCGGAGGCAAGAGTTTCTGCCTGAGGAGCCTTTGGTTCTGAACTGGTCCCCCAGTGAGATTCAGCTGCAGCCAATCATTCCTACATATATCCCTGTATCATCAAGATTTCAATGCTGCTAATATGGAAGACCTGCACATTTTGCAAGGCTCTGAAGGATCAGGATTGCATTTATTGTTTTGTTTTCCTGTACCGCATAAATATTGCTAATATCCTACAAAAAAGCTGGTTTTATTAAAAGACATATGAAATTAATTACCTTTCTTCCTTTCATGTTGTATATTCCTACACCCATTTACCCTGACACTTTGTCAGTAGTGTACACACTGATGCTTACACAGATAGGATGGCTGTTGCTTCTTTAATCCAATAAAAGTTTGTGAACCAAACAGCGATGGGAAAAAATCCGTCAACAATGTTATGATGAATTTGATTGATCTGATTGTATTTCACTGTCTGTATAATATCTTATCTATTCATTGGTGACATAGGAAAGTAGAAAGTGAAATCACCTCTGGAGCAGGATATACCTTTCAAGACACTCATTCAGAAGGGTGCACAGGGTGCCTGGATAGCTTTAAAGGATAGAGCCACTACCTGTTATACTCTGAGGTGAACATCTTTCTAAAGTGTTCTTTCTTCCATTCCCCAAAATTGTGATTCTCAGAGATTTGCACTTACCTTCCATTTTCATCCCTTGCTGCTTCAGCAGGAAATCACAAGCGTTATAACTGGCATTTTTATCCTCAGTGATAAATGAATGAATGAATGACTAAATAAATAAATAAATAAATAAATAAAGTTGTTCCTATGAGCACTTGTGCACTTGCTCAATTTTACTGTTGCAGTAATTCCACCAATAATCCACTCAAGTTAGTGTAGTTAAGCCTCCATAACTGTGTAGGTGAAACTGAACAGCCCTATCTGAAAGTCATCTTGAAAGAAGCACCTTCCAGTGCACACCTGACCTCCTGTATTTTCACTCCACAGATCCGGGGCTGACAGATTGTATAACAGCTTGTGGGTCCCAGTTATAAAACAAATTTTCTTTAATTCCCTTTTTGAGTTTTAGTTCCAAGAATTAAATTCATATTTTATCTTTTTTATTTAATTATGAGAGTTCTTTGAATTTAAGTCTAAGATGCTTGTGAGCCTGGGTTTAACATTGGCCTTTTGAAAAGAGTATCACATATAATTGCATTACTGGACTGCTGAGTACATCCACCACTGTTACCATTGTATAATGTAGGCATCCCCTGCCTTCTACCTGACTGTGTGGTTATTAGGCATAAATAACTTTGTATTGGTAATTAGAAGTAACAGTACAATACAATATATAAATAGGAACAAAAATAAAATAGAGCCCTGATCTTCAAATGCAGAGCTACCCCTAATGAACTGAGATCACTGTTTTTGATGAAGGCCATACTCCTTTTGTTTAAGCATTCCTTTAAATAACTATTTCCACATCAAAAAGTCTTATATTCTATCCTAAAAGAAGGACATCTATCTTCTCAATGGATTTCCATGTTAAAATTTATGCAAGGAATTTGATTTAGAATGCAATAATAAAACCCTAAAAGCATGCCTCCTTCCTACCTCAAAAGCAGGTGTATTTTGTTCTGACAGTCCAGAGTTCAACAACACTTTTCTGGAATTCTTGTTCATTTGGATAGCCCAGAATATTTGATGATCTCACTGAGGCTTCTCCTAATATATATACATTACTAGTCGCTTTCTGTGTTACAGATAAAAACCACAAAAAACAAACCTCTTTTGTTTACGACCAGCAATACGTGTCTTGCTTCATCAGCTTTGTCATGCTACCTTCCCCCCAAAAATTAAAATAGTAAGATTTAAAAGAAATTTTCACAGTGTCAGAGCTGAGGTGACTATTCCTTTTGTATGGAAGAGCATTAATTATTGTTTGATGATATAAACTTGTTAATGGGAGGGGTTAATAAAATTAATAAGTTTAGTGAACTTAATATCCTCTGGCAGAAATCTCATATTCATAAACTGGATACACAACTTTGGAAACATTGCAGATGCACGAGGCATGAATACTATCTTATTTAAATGTCTGTATTAAGCACAACCACTCTCTGCTAAAAATGGGGAAAAAACAAACAAGTCATATTCATCAAAGTAATTGTGTAGGTACTTTCAGTACCAAAATGCCTAGAATGAAAGATTGAACTGCTAACGGCAGCAGTGACAGCCATGAATCATGGTAGGCTACTTCGGGGCCTTTACCACCATAAAACAAAAGATGTAGATGAAAAATGCTGCAATTAAGTGATTTGATTTCTGCCCCCTTTTTCCTACTGCATTCGTGCATGGCTGCACAGCAAAGATTGATGGGAAAAATTACTCTACGTGATCTCTGACAGAGCCTTGGAACAATTCTATAAGGGGGAAACATACAAATCAAACCAGCTTTCTTGTATTCAAACAAAATAATACATACAAAGCAAATACTTTACCCTATATCCAAAGCACCAACATTTGCATGCACACATAAATTTTTGAGAAATGCTCTGCTATCAAAACCAAACTCATGGATTTTCCAGCTAGTTGGGTAATACTGATATTTGTTTAAATAAATATTCAATCAGTACTACTGAGTGGCATCCTAAAGATGTTTGTGCGGTGAGAAGAACAAATTGCATATACAAATTTATGGAGGTAAAATGTTCTTATCTTTTATATCAGTATGTTATTAATAAAGTACTCTCAAAATAAGATAATAAGAAAATCTTCCTGCATATTAGACTCCACTATCATTACCATCATTTAAATGGACATTTTCAATGGGTATTTACAAGTGAGTTCAGAGGAGGTGTTTAAAGGATTTATATCTTTGGTACTTGTGCAGAGGGAAAACGCTATAATATGGCTGACATATACTTTAAAATACACTAAATGTGCAAAAGTCATTGGATAAAATAAACAAGAAATGTTAATGCAAATAAGAGGTGACTAGTTCTACTGTAGCCTGCTCTACTTATATTTTGTGAGATTTATTTCCTGATGAGAGAGTAAAGACCACACAGATCCAACCCGCTGTAAAAAATGTGCAATTAATTTTGCTCAAATATACACAATGGAATCAGCTCACCAAAAAAAAAAAAAGATGTGTAGAGATTTGACTTCATTATACATAGTAGGGCAGAGATTGAACAGACAGACCAGGACACTGGTAATTTAAGTAGGGTCTTTTTGCCAAAAATCTAATGTTGCATTATGCTTAAAAAAAATCCTGTTGCAGTCCCCTTTCCAATGTCAGATAATATTTTTCATTTCGATATATTTTATTTTTCAGTATATTGAACACTTTTTTTTTCCCAGAGATCCGGTTTATCCGCAGTGCATAAGATCATATATTTTGTTTCTGCATGTAGCTGACTTATTCAACTTTAGATATTTTTTTCTTTTTCTGATAAGCAGGTACAAGCCTCATGAGGTTAAGACTTCATATACATAAGCCTCTCCACCCTCAGCAGCTTTCTGCCTGATTTATGGGGGCCTACAAACCATCCTCCATGACTAGAGAAGCAACTTTTTCATTTTCAAAGTTAATCCAGTTCTAGGATGAATTAACTGCTGCATAGCACCCTGACAGCTAGACTGTGCTTTTATCCAGCTAGCTAGCATTCCCTGTAACTTCTTCTACTGTAAAATAAACATTAAGAGCTTTGGCCTCCTGATTGCTTACTATTGATCACTTTTATAACCCAGGACACCTTATCTTCTTTCAGCATTTTACAGTATCATTAACTTTAAAAGGAGAGCCAGTTTCTTCTGCCAGCCTGTTTTTGTATAGGGAGTTAGCACATCCAGATAAAAAGCTGATAGTGGGTTTGTGGTGGCTTAGGCAGCTGGTATGGCTCATTAGGTCCTTCCTGGAAATAATGGAAGTGCAAATAGCCTTCTGGGATAGCAGGCAGAACTAGGGTCTAGGAAGACCTTTGAGAAAAGCCTAGGTGCATTTTGATGACAGGATTATATTCAGAGAAGTACCAGTTTGATTTTAGCCTTTGGGTCAATATTTAAACCAAATCTTAGGAATCTTAGGTTGCAAAGTCTTGTGGGCAGGAGCCGGAGTTTATTATAAAAGCTCCTGAAGGTCAATGAAATTTTTTCAGACTTTACTGCCTTATGATCATTAAATACTTTATACTTAATGCAATATTTGTAATTATGCATAAGATATTCTACATCAAGTTATTTTAATTTAGCAATTTGAGAAAGTAGAAAAATGGCTGGCTTAAGTTCGTGTCTCTCTGCTCAGGCAGCAGGTAGTAGCCCTCATTGCCCAATTGTCCCACCCAAAAGAGAAAAGGGAGGGGAGGATAAGAAAGGGAAAGAGAAAAGGTGAAAATGTGTTTTCCCCTCAATATTTCACAAAACAGAAACACTGTGTTCTAAGCAGCAATCCAAGAACATCTGCAAGGATTTTCCTGGCATCATCCACCTCTATGTATTTCTCTGGGGAAAGGAAACATGAAACTAACTGAGGTGACTGGGAGACAGCGCTCAGGAGACATTTTTGGCAATCAAGGAAACAGCATGGCTCTTGTCTTGCTACAACCACCATCGTAAATAGTGACAGCCTTGTTTTAGAAGGAAAAAAGGTTAATCCACAGCATTTGCATTTATTACTGAGAATACCTCTTCAAAGGGCAGAGAGTTGAGAGAAATCCACACTAGGTTGGAAAGTGTGAAAAAATGGACACGTCCGAAGCACAGGTCAGCAAAGATCCATCACTCCTCGATAAAAGGTAGGAAAAGGCTCTGAGATGGAAGGAAGAAGGAGAGGATGAAAGGAGGAGGAGTTAAGTGTCCCTGAGGCCTGTGCAGGGCAGGACTGTTGCTGGAAGTGGTGCTAAGAGTCTGCCCAGATGTTTTTCTCCCAGGCAACAAGGCCTCACCTGGACTCGAGCTGGGGTCAGGTGATCCTCGCCCTTACTCTAAAATGACATTTAAATTTTCATTTACTGTTTGTGACTTTGCTTTTAATTTAAGAAGAAATTATAATCAAGGAAGAAACGGGAACTTAAGCATGAAGGTGGTTTATTGGGAGTAGTCAGTCTTTTCAGAGGAAATCAAACAGTAGTCCAATAAGGACCCACCTCACCAAATATTTAGGGTTGAAAAGCAACTCCTTTCAAACCACAGAGACAAATGCTGTGCCTGTTGTATCTGCATGTTAGTTTTGGGGGATGCATTTCCTCCAGTACACACAGACTAGGGACTTTCTTCTAAAGAAGAAGACTCCTCACACCAATCAGCAACCCCCAAAACACTACAATACGTCATTTACTCATGGTACATTTCCCAAGCACAGTTATTTGTCCAATGACTTAAATTGTGTAGCAGTGTATTGTGCTAGTAAAATACAGAATTCACTTCAAATCTAGGGCAGGTTTCTTAGCTTCACCTGAACTCAAAGCACTATGTTATTTCACTGTTTGAATGTATCTCGTATTCCTCTTCTTGTATGTTCTATTTCTCACCCAAATCTTGCACAGCACAAAGATTGGGGCTTCCACTTGTGATTATACAAAAAAGAAGTAAAAGCAATAAGAGTTATTATTGCTCTCATTTTTTGTGTCAGTAAAGAAACTGGCAGTTTTGGAGTCAGCTGTTAGTGAGTAAATTTTATTTAGAAGGGATTAGAGATTAAGAAACCTAAATTTAGGTATTTGCCTGCAGGTTTTTGCAAGTGTAGGTGTGTAAGTTCCCACTATACAGTTAATGGAGATCTAATGAATTCATTTGACAGAACGGCAGCATTTGAAGTTCTTCCAGAGACTGTCTGTTATCTGGAATATATTGTCATCTGGTTTTATTAAAATTTGTATGTGTGCACTGACATACACTGCTTCAGAAAAAATGTTAAAAAGAAATATAAAAAAGTAAAGAAAAACTGATTTTTGAGCTATGACCCCTTTATCAAAAATTAATTCACATATGTACCTGAGGTTGAGCTGACATCACCCTTATCAAGAGATTGAGATTTTAAATGTCTCATCACAGCTAGCAGGATAAATATCTGGAAGCCTCACCTTCGTGCACAGACTTTTTCCTTATGCATTCTAGTGCTTTGGGAACTATATATAGTGATAATAGCCTACCCAAATGGTATGTTTATCTCTGTTGATATACCGTGGATTTTATGGAAAACACAAGTGAGTTACGTTCACCAAAGCTGATATATAAAAGAGATGCCTGGATCAGGAGTTAATCCCAATTTAGAGCATCACATAAGAAATAGCAGTTCTAGTTACGCTCTCTGTTCTATAATACTGCAGCAGGCTGGAGAAAAACGTTAAACAGCACCACAGGAAAACAAACAGACTATTAAATAAATAACTATTTAATTAACCATTTAATTAAGTCTTTCTGCTTTACCTTTTGATTTAACCATGTTGCCATGAGAATGACATAGTAGTGACATTATTTTTGTAAGAAATACCACATATCACAGCAATAGCAATACAGGAATTGTAAATTACTTGCTTTTTTTTTAATAAAACATGTCTTTCACATAGCTTTCACATTTTATTCTTTTCTTATATAATTTCCTTGGGAAAAAACAACTTTATTATTTATTATTATTATTTAGGGTTTTTTCACTCTTACATAGACTAGCATGTCTTTGGTGTTGGGAGACTTGCATGCGGAAGATGCTGAGCTAGCGCACTAAGAGTATTGGCCACTAGAGCATGCGGACAAATCCAGCCCATGACATGGTACATGGTGATACGCACTGACTCAGCACTAATCAAAATTCTTTCACACATGGGCATTCTGGGAAAGTGAGGAGGAATCATAACCTCTCTCATTAAATAAACAAAGACCTGGAGACACTCACTGTTGCTACAGAGCTACTTTTGGAATAATAAAATCTACTGTGCAAGCAGTTCAGCATACAACATGCTATTTTGAGTAGTCTCTCTGGGGAAAAATACCCCCTGTTTCTTATAATTAAAAAGCTATTTAACAATGTAAAAGTACAAATATTCCCAAATCAAGTTTCAGCCAAATATCCTGTACATATCCCCTCCCATCAGCCTAATTCAAAACACGGATATCAGAGATAGCAATGGTCCTGTGTTTACACCACACAGCACTACAGAGAGATGATCACTTAGCTTTTGTTTTGGTTCCAATTCATTTTTTCAAGAAGCATAATTAAAAACTGCATTAATGCCACCAATTATGGCCTCCAAGGGACCAGAAACCCCATGTTACTATGTGATGGAACACAACTGAGCTGCAAACATCCATTTGCCATTATAATACTCATTAATCCTGCCAAATACAACTCATTATGAGACTTCAAGAAAATCATCTCATAGGCAAACACAGCACAGAATCTATCTGTCACTGCATTCCTCACAGCACAAGTTGCAGGGGTGGAAATTGTTCAATGTAACTAATTTACGAAGCTACAAACTAACCATTCATTTCTGACACGAACCAGGAGGTGTCTGAAAATGTACAAGGGCTACTTTACTGTTGGAACATCTCTTCAATTGTGACTTCTTCAAAAGTGAATATCTGATAAACAGTGAAGAAGGCATTGTGAAAATGAAAAAAAAGGAAGAATTGACTTGAATGTTGCTCAAATCATTATTTTTTCCTCAGTTCAAAACTAATTAGTCTTTTCACCTTTATTCATGATTTTTCTTCTGATTTGGGGAAAATTTTGGGGAAAAAAGCAGTACAGGAAGATGCAAATACAATACTGTATTACTAAAGAAGTATCACAAAATAAGCCATCTTTTAGTATTTCAAGTTAGTATCATTTAGTGTTATTGAGTATTATTATTATTTGCCTAGAACTGTTTCAGTATTATTTTGTAGTATGATTTTGCAAAATTTGAATTAACAGGACCCCCCCCCCCAAAAAAAAATCATATGAGAATGTATCTGAAGTCTAATTCAAAATCCATTGTTCTGAAGACTGATTGGATAATCATAAAAATTAACTCTGCAGACTTTCTGAGCTTTAGCCATAGCTGCTATGCTACTATAGCTACCACATAGGGGCCATTATAACATGAGTACACCAGTTTGCTAGCAGGACTTTCATGATCATGCCTTGAAAAAGTCACTGAAATCTCTGTGCTTTTCTACAGGTATCTGTACCTGAAGCAGTACCACACTACTTGGTAACTTTAACAAGTTGGTAAATAAATGCCAGGATTCAGCAAGATATTTCTTGATGTAAATTGTAAAATATTCTGAAAATTGCAAGATGCTTCCCTCACTAAACAAAATAGATGCTGGTCAGCAATGGTTCATATACTTATTTTTCTCTTGTGAGTCATCTGTTCTGTAAAAATTACAAAAATAAAATGAATCATAGCTGCTCAAAAGTATGAATTTCCTACTTTACACTTAGATGACATCAGATAGCTAGAGCTGAATGCTCTAATTTTCTATCAGAAGAAGAAACAGAGAACTGTCCCAAAAGATCATTCATAAATGGATCCATCTCTTTGGCCCACTGACAGAAATGTGGTTAGGACAGGAAGTCTTTAACAGAAATGAGATAATTCCTTAATTTAAGGCCGTGCTTCTCTAAAAGTGGTACTGGAATTTCACTTTGAACTGCTAGATTCAGCAGCCAGAATAACTTGGTATTTCCATTTTCCTCTGCGTAAAAATACTGTCCAGATTACAAAGATGTGTTCAGTTTTTGAAGCTGTCCAGTTGAAAATAGTTAAGAAAAAGCTGAGGTATTCAAAAGTAGAGGTTGCTTGAGGGAGACAGATGCTTACTGAAAGAACTGTGGATGAGTGGAGCGTTCCTTGTAGCGTACCAACTGTCTTTAGCTGCATTCTAGAAACCTTGATTGAATTCAGAAAATATCTTCTTATATTTGTCTTATGCAAACTGAAGGAATTATTTGATTACTGTATTTTGAATACTGTAATTTTTAAGTGTTTAGAATGCTATTTTTTTATATTTTATTTCCAAATTTCAGAACAGAAAAGTTCTGAGCTGAAAAAAAAAAAATAAAATAACAAGAAGAAAAACTATACCTTATAGATACTTATACAATTAAATGAGTTCCTTGGGGAATCCAAAATATCCTTTCTCTTTGATTTCTGAAGTCAGGATTAGTGAAACCCAGACTTTTGAAAATTTAAAGATAAAGCAGTCATTTTCTTTTTAAAATAGCTCTTTGAGGTCGTTTGAAACTCATGCAGAGAAAAGACAGTCTTAAAGAAGTCTTATGAAATTTAGCAAGGTTGGTATCTCTGAGGTTAACATCAATTTTGAACAATAGCTTGTTCCATTTAAAAGTGAGAGATTGTTGCAACAATGTGTTTTCAGTTCTAACTAAAGTTATGACAATAAGAAAAGTAATTCTGCAAAGTACATCTGGTGATGCAGCCACAGGTGATACAATAAAAAGCTATAAACTTCTCTAGGTGCTTGTTCTGCATCAAACTGTTGGATAGTTGTAAACGTAATCTCTCTGGAGCAGAGACTTCATCTTGTTCAACAAATTCACCCATTGTATCACAGTGTCACAGTATCGTAAGGTTGGAAAAGACCTTTGAGATCATCGAGTCCAACCTATGACCCAACACCTACTCCTACTTGTCAATTACACCATGTCACCAAGAGCCTCATCCAATCTTTCCTTAAACACCTCCAGGGATGGTGACTCCACCACCTCGCTAGGCAGCGCATTCCAATGGCCAATCACCCTCTCAGTAAAGAACTTCTTCCTAATGTCAAGCCTAAACCTCCCCTGGCGAAGCTTGAGACCGTGTCCTCTTGTTCTGTCACCAGTCGCCTGAGAGAAGAGTCCAACTCCTGCCTCACCACAACCTCCCTTTAGGTAGCTGTAGAGAGCAATAAGGTCTCCCCTGAGCCTCCTCTTCTCCAGGCTAAACAACCCCAGCTCCCTCAGTCACTCCTCATAGGGCTTGTGCTCCAGCCCCTTCACTATCCTCGTCGCTCTCCTCTGGACACACTCCAGCATCTCAACATCTTTCTCAAACTGAGGGCCCACAACCGGACACAGCACTCGAGGTGCGGCCTGACCAGTGCCGAGTATAAGGGGATGATGACCTCTCTAGTCCTGCTGGCCACACTATTCCTGATGCAAGCCAGGATATCATTGGCCTTCTTGGCCACTTGGGCACACTGCTGGCTCACGTTGAGTTTCCTGTCCACCAGCACTCCCAAGTCCCTTTCCGCCTGACTACTCTCCAGCCACTCTGTACCCAGTCTAGAGCTCTGCATGGGGTTGTTGTGTCCAAAGTGTAGGACCCGGCATTTGGACTTGTTAAACCTCATGCTATTGGAGTCAGCCCATCTCTCCAGCCTGTCAAGGTCTCTCTGTAGGGCCCTCCTACCCTCCAGCAGATCAACACTTCCTCCCAGCTTGGTGTCATCTGCGAACTTGCTAATGATGGACTCGATCCCCTCATCCAGATCATCAATAAAGATATTGAAAAGGACCAGGCCCAGCACCAATTCCTGGGAGACCCCATTAGTGACCGGCTGCCAACTGGATGTGACACCGTTCACTACCACTCTCTGTGCTCGGCCGTCCAACCAATTCCTAACCCAGCACAGAGCATTCCCATCCGAGCCACAGGCCAACAGCTTCTCCAGGAGTCTGCTGTGGGAGACAGTGTCAAAGGTCTTGTTGAAGTCCAGGTACATCCACAGCCGTCCTCTCATCCGTTGTTCAATGCTGCATAAGTATAGGGTGCTATGCAAATATGTCAAGAAAACTGATGGGGTATAGTTCTGAATATTTTAACTTTCTTTCCTTATCCAGACTTTCTTCCAATTGTTTATTCATTCTGAGCATCCAGAGTCTTCCAGCCTAGCACATACAGGCTGGATCTGAGCAAATAACTTTCTTTTATACAAATATGTTGATATAGTTATAGACACAGGTACAGACTCATGTGTGTATATTAATTATTCATGGTCTTGTTTAACCATATTAAAAAAATGTTCACAGTCCCAAAGGAGCTTAAGGCATGCTTTCAGTAGGCAAAGCCAAATATGTATTTATCAGCCAACCACGTATTTATGG